>JAYRBW010061363.1:0-10377 GCA_036023295.1 Invenusta paracnida | reverse complement strand
ACGAGAAGTTTCGCCAACATATACAGGGCCACATATACTACATAAAATAACATAAATAACATTTGAAGTTTTACAAGTAATATTAGAGAAAATTTTATATACATTATTATTCCTACTATTAAATACATGACCAGGAGAGGCAAAATTTATACAGTAAATACAAGCAGAAACATTACATCTATAAAAACCAAAACTCCAAGAGCGATACTCAAAATAATTAAGACTCAAAAGTACATCATATTTAATATTGCGGACAACACGACGGTTATAACCAGGAGAGGAGAGGAGAGGAGAGAGATAAGAGAGGAGGAGAGATGACAGGAGAGGAGAGAGAGAGAGAGGAGAGGAATAAAGCACTTACCGTATATTGTCCACCCATCACCAGAAGCCTCCTGGCTCAACAAGTCCTTTCTTCTGAAGGTCCAGCCAGTGGGTTTGAGAGCAAGCACGCGGGTGACCCCCTTGGTCAGTAGTTGGCGTCTGTACTGGTCCAACTTGGGCACTGTCAACTGAGCCATGGGAAGCAGGTGGAGCTTTGCCGATAACCAATCAGCAGTGAGGCGAGATGCAATACTCTCGTCGCTTAAATGAAGAATGACGCGCTTGTCCGATCTGGCCCACACCTTACAGGCCATCGCTTCGGCCAGAGCTGCGGAGAGTAAGAGCGGCTTTAAATCAATCAGGCATGATAACGAGCAATTTTAAACATCCGGAAACCCCTGAGCCCGGACCAATCATGAGTGAGCAAAGTCTAATTGTATTTGACATTTGTTTATGTTATTTTGTTGGGCTTTATGTATTATCGGGCTTATCGGGCAATTTTTATTGCCGACCCTGTAAGTGGGACGAGCAGATGAGCCTCTAAATCAGCACAAAGCACAGAAAATATTGGTGTTTTGTAGCAATTGCATTTAAAGGCCTTAAAAATCATCATCAATTGTTTATTATTTCGTTTATAAAAGGGGTAGTATTTACCAGCTGTGCGGATTAATTACTTCGTAACTTTATTACTTATAAATATTAATAATTAAAAGTTATTCTATTTTGTAAACAATATAATCAGTTAAAGGAAAATAAACCCTAAAATATCCTGATCAATGCCTCAACTTGATCAACGACAAAATGCTGACTCTATGGGTAGCTCAATAAGGTTCTTAAAGTATTATAAATCAGCTGGAAGTGGACTTTCTACAGACTACCTTACTTTCGGGGTACTTTTGTCCATTAAAACCATGAGTATTGTAATAAATGCTTACACAATCTCCAGATTTGTATTATTACTCTAAGTCACTCCCGATGGATCAAGTGATGAGCTCTTGAAGGAAGTCTGCAGTATTCGTTATAAATATTGCAACACTACCCAAAGCACCTTAAAATACAGAATTAAAAAAAAACTCTTCGAAAAACAAAATATAACTACCAAAAGATACGTTAGTGCATTGGTTCCAAAATTATGTAAAAATATAGAAAATCTGAACGGTTAAAATTACACAAATTTCACCAAATATAGGCGAGCAGTTGATTTATCAATATTTACACACAAACCATAGTTATTTAAGTTACGCTTTACAATTCAAAGCTATGTTCTCGGTGTGATGATCATAAACGTATGTTCTTGCATGTTGTAAAACACTTCCAGCTAAGAGAGAAGGACGACCGACAGCGCTCACCAGAGAAGATACGTTCCTTCCCGAGCTGGTAACTGCCACAAACGACGAGCGTTCCCGGATCTCGAGCTAGGACTCCTTTGACGAGTGAAAGAGTCGCTTGAATGACAGTTTCCTGACTGGGGAAGCAGAACCGGGGATCGCAGTACCTTGGAAGGGCGGGAGAAGAAGAGGAGGGACCATCAATACTAGATGTATCACTCGCTGACGGAATGTTTTAAGTAGCCTGACACTTGACTCACGTGGTATCGAGGAAGAGGGTGTCAACTCTGCAACCACTGGATGTCTCAGGCTGTTGGTTAAACCCTGTTAGGCCTCTCAGGGCTGGATGGTCCAACATCTTGGCGGAAGTGGCCGCTCTGAAGTCGCCTGTGTGTAGATGGTACACGGTCCGTCCTGCGGGGTTGGTAGGAGGCAGCTCGAATAGGAGAATTAGTGCACCAGGACAGCTAGAGAGAAGAGAAGAGAGGAGAAATTATTATAGCGAAGAAAAGAGAAGAGGAGCGAAGAGAAGAGAAGAGAAGAGAAGAGAAGAGAAGAGAAGAGAAGAAAAGAGAAGAGAGAAGACTATGTACTCACTGATTGGCGTCCATAGGTGTCACTTTAACGTTTCCAATCATAGTTGCCTGGTCGAGAGCAAGAATGTGAATGTGACTCAAGGGCAGACCGATCTTCTTATTCACCAAATTAGCTGTGATCTGTTGACAATATAACAAACAATACACATACATAGTTACACATAACTGCCAGTTAGTCATTATAAGCGATAGTTTCTCAGTTGACCTGACTGCAGTAGACGTGACCTCGAAACTTCTTCTTCAGTCCCGAGTAGTGATCATAGTGGAAGTGTGTGAGGATGTAGGCCTCACAGTTGGCAACATCACCGTAGCTGAAGGCGTCCACAGTAATTCGTGTTCCTGCAAGAATACAAGTTAGAGGTCGGTGGAGCGCTGGTCAGTCACATTTAAATTAGAAACTTTAGCTTCTACAATATTCAACACAAAAAATTACGCTCTGATAATGTTTAAAATTCTAATATTAGAGTATGTAATTAAAATAATTGCCTCACCTGGAATCCACTTGTAGAACGGGCACGTCTTCCTCACAGTTTCTCTCTTTCCCACCTTCTTGACCTTCTCAACATGTAGCGCAGACTTGGAGGAGAAGGATGACGCCGCTTGATTAGCTGCAGAAGGGGTGGGGACTACCACATGAGCCTTCTTAATATCTCCACAATTCCGAGAATAGAAGGCTAGAATGCTTCTCTGACGAATAAATCGTTTGCACTCCTTCCCTCCAGAAAAGTAGGACAGAATGCCACGCTGCTGCATGTTTCGCCGAGCGACAGGGGACTTCTGTGCCTTATTCCCGACCACCCCTTCCACTTCCTCCTCGTCCGAGACACTGATGATCACAGGCGCCTCTTCTACAAGTCCCTCTTCTTCTTCCTGCGATGGTGGTGGCGGTGGTGTTTCTGGAACAAAGCCATCACAGTCAAAGGGAGGATCATCAAGGAGCGGAGTCAAGCTGCCATCCTCAGTGGAAGGTGGATCTCGAGGCTCAAGTGACACAGAAATAGAGGAGGAGACAACTGATTGTGATGACATGGAAATGGTATCGTCAGTTTTCACAAAATAGGAGAGAAGGGTGTTGGACTGGGTGCTGGTCACGAATCCACATCTCTTCTTCTTTCTCAAAGCACTATTGCTGTTATTAACCGGCTGTGACAGTAGCTTCGTCTTCATAACATGTGCTTTCCTCTTAATTCTGAAGACAAAAATTGTTCAATTAAAAGAAAAAGTAATAACATAATTCCAAAAAATTACGAAATCAGTCATTTACAAACAAATATGAGTGATTATATTAGTATTAATATAATGATTTGTTAAAGTAACTCAAATTTGCATAATTTCTTCAAGTAGATCAAATGTTGTTTCCACTTGACATGTTTGGACTTTATTTGTTGGCAACTTTCAAAGACACTACTACATCCCATCGGATTGTATTACCATGTGGACAGACCAGCAGATGGTGCCTTTAAAAGGGCAGGGACCCCTTTAAAGTATTCATGAAGGACAAACCTCATATTATAAGTACGGCACCAAGACATGGATTATAGCGGTTGCTGTACAGCTTCCTACACTGACAACTATGAATGAGTAAATATATAAGTAAAGGGACAATTTCCCAGGCACGATTATATTTCAATTTGCCATTTAATTAATAACCAATTTGTATATTTTGGAAGATACATTTGTGACACTTACATTGCTGTTATATTTACCTAGATCACACATCAGATGAACAGATAGATAAATCTTCGCGAGAACGTAAACAACAACTGCCTGCTGATTACCCTGCACCGTTTTTTGTCACTCTTGGAAGATAGTGGAATTAACAGCTGGACCATAGATTGCAGCCGATGGTGAGAACATGTTTTGTGCAGAATTCCTTGTGGTGAGACCACATGTTGGCCAATCTTCCCGGCCCGAGTAAAGCTGTATAGATTCTTTTTTTCTGCTATTTATGAGTACAGTGTACAATACCCGTCAATGCAGATGGCCCATTGGACATTCATGGCAGCTTTCTACAAAGATTCAATGGCTGAAAAACGTACTCAATCGCTGCTGAAATAGTTCTTTTAATCTTTTGTGGCATTTAGCTATTTTTGTAAACATTGATTTTTTTCAATGTTTTCCCGAAGACATTCAAACTTGTCATTAACATCATATATGTGTTGATATATTTCTTAGTTACTTAAGATAATTAATTCGGGGTCATAACATAATTCATGATTTTTTTCATTAAATGGAAAATGTTATAAATATTAATTGTTATTTGAATATAATTACATTGTTAGTTAGTACTAGTTTAATGGTACTGAGTTTACATTTTTACTTACCATTAAAATTACAAAAATATACTTCTTCTTTTAATTTACCGCTCTGATCGTTTTACATTTCTAAAGTTCTTAATCGATGTTCCCAAAGGTTCGAGATGTGTTGGGGCATCTTTGTTAGAGGCTGGATAACTTGCAAGTGAAGAGATAGAGTTGCACAAAAGAGACAAATCGGGTCTGGAAGACCACGTACAAGCATTTCTCCTGAAAATGTCAAAAGAATTCATGAGTTGATTGAAGAAAACAATCCCTTATCATGCAGTGAATGGAGCCCATTAACTGGAATTGATTGTAACGCCATGAACCGAATTTTGCCTACAAATCTGAATAAGAAGTCTGTATGGTACAAAAGGATGCCCCACGAATTAACAGAACAAAACAAAGAAACAATAGTTGAGTGATGCCAAATAATGTTACAGAGATCAAGGGAAAATATCATTGTCATTGACGAAAAGTGGGTTTATTTTAAGAACATTCAGGCTAAAGAGAACAATCGAGCCTGGGTTGACGGTGCAGGAGATAGACCTGCTATTGCCAGAAGGACAATTTCAGATCGTAAAGTATTGATAATACTGGCACCAAATTACTCCAAAACACTGTTTTATCTTGAGGTATTACATGACAGAAGTTCAATTAATTCTCAAATATACCTCGATTTCTTGGAAAACATTGTCACTGAATTTGAAAATGTGATACCTCGGTGGGAGATGGTTATTCAACACAACGCACGACATGTTGCTCGAATTGTTAATGAATGGTTCGAAGCTCAATATATATTATTCCCCCTAAAAAAAGGTAAATGGTAGCCAATAAAAGATGATATAAAAAATAACGCCAATAAGATGTGTATTATTTTAATGGTTATGTCTATTCTTGGTGCCAAACTAAAAAATGTGACGAATGTTTAGCAGGCAACCGGACACACACACCACATCATACAAGTGTGACAGTAGACTAATTATTAGCATTAGTTATGTGTGTTCTGCATTTAGAAATTAATACAGCTATTCCACAGTCGACACGCTACTGTACTGAGCAGAGGCTCTGCCCATACCACTACTTACTACAGAAATACTATAACATCTTCGAAACGTCTGACACAAATTATGTTTTCCAGAAGATATACAATGGTCCAGATCTCTATTTTAGTTGTCCAGTATGCGTAAATCCAACGTATTATCAATACTTGTATTATCTCCACTCGATGTCCAAGTTACCCAGTCCAGTGCAAGGAGAATTTATGAACGGCAATTACATCATGCATCCCCAATCTGGCATCTGGAATGGATTATGGTCAGATCTCTTCATTGAGATACGGTCATAGTCCTAGAGGAATAGTTGGCATAACCCTACAGTCATATACGTTGAAGTGATGGGCATTCAGTCTCCATTTATGTGCACAACTGAGAAAAGATGTTATGTCATTATCTGATCCCGACAAACTACAGTCACAACTCACAAGGAGGAGGGTGGGTGCACCACGAATAGTTACTGATGCAACAGACTGAGAAAATCAGGGACAAACTTGTCACATGCATCGGTCCCTTGCAGGCTGACAGCCATCCTCCTGGTAGTCTCATCAACATTGTTACAGGAAGGATATCACCAGCTTCTGTCAATGTTGATGAATCGGTGCAGCTAGGAGACAAGGTGACAAAGTTACAAAGATGTTGGCCTCAGAATTTTAACAAACTTCTAACCAAGTCAACAGTCACCAGGTCAGGGCCCAAGAAGAAAGTTATCGTTGGAGATGTTGTTGTGTTTGATACATCATTGATCTTCAGTCGCGTACTATGTCTCCAGAATGTCAGAAATATCAACATGAAGGAAGTACTTAGCTATGAGCTGACTGCGGTACCATAATCAATGTTTGATTAGGCAGGTGAAATGCGGATCACTAAGTCCAAGCCAACCTTGAAAACGAAACTCTAAGTTGAACTCACAGACAGTCCCTCATTTCTTTCAGATGCCATAGTCCTCGATGTATGTGCTATTCTGTGGGTAACCCACTGGCCTACCCATGGTTTCGCCCAAGATTACATTTAGAACCTGGTTGACTACATTGCAAGTCACCCGAAGATAGCAGACACATACTTGATCTTTGACAGATACTTTGAAAACAGCATAAAAGAAATCACTAGAACATCAACAGCTGGAAAAAATGCCAGCCGGCCCACATCAGCTGTCAATGCTCACGCCACACCCATCTCAACTAGTTTGTCTCACAGTAACAAAGAATAAAGTGCAGTTGATAAACCTCATTTGCGAATATATCAGACAACACAATGATCTGCTACAACGGAAAGGTACTGGTAGTTACTGGTACTGAACTAACTCCCATGGAGATATGTAATGGGAGTACGCAGGACGGACCACATCTTCGAACAACACACGAGGAAGCTGATGTGATTATTGTCCAACAAGTCATGTCCCTAGCCAAAACAGGCAAGAGCAGTATACGAGTGATTGCTGATGTCTTTGTTTTACTTCTACATTTCTACATAGAGGAGCAGCTGACTTGCAATCTGGTTATGATCAGTACCAGTTTAGGAAGAAAATTTGCTAACATCAAAGCTACAGTAGACAAACAGGAAGACATCATTAAAGATATTTTTGCCAGCCCGTGTGCTATCTGGTTGTGACACTGTAACAGCATTATGGGGAATTAGGAAAGGAATTGTACTTAGAGTTCTGAAATCGGCAAAGAAAATCCTCAACAAGCTTGGCAACACAACAGAGAGTGATGACAATGTTAAGCTTTAATGCATCTCTTTCATTGCATCTTGTTATGGACATCACAATCAATCAGATATGACATCACTGCGGTATTTGGTTTGGACAAATAAGATGGCCAATCACAAGCTTACCTCTGCTCCTGAATTGAGAGTTCTTTCCCCTACAAGTGAAACTTTTGAAAACTATGTGCACATAGCTCACCTTCATGCTGCCATATTGAGAAGTGCACTTGATGCAAATCCACCTGCCCACAACCCATGGACCATGAATACTGAGACCAACAAGTTGGAACCAATTTTCCTGTGCCACCGAATGTATCACCAAGCCCCTGAGTCCATCCTGGCAATGATCAAATGTGGCTGTGCATCTTCACAACCTTGCTCCACAGCTCGCTGTACCTGCTCTACTGCTAGTATCTGTTGCTCAGTTTTTTATGATTGCCATGGGGATAGCGGATGCAGGAACCCACAAACAACCAGGGTAAGGGAAGAGGAAATTAATGACGAAGATGAAGATGCTGATGCAGAATCTGTTTAGTTTAGTTTATGTAATCATTTATATAGATAAACATTTATTATGTACTTATTATATGCAAATACTAAATGTACTTATTTTCGTTATGTTCTTATCACATGCGAATTCTAAATGTACTTATTTTCTATTGAAAGATGGAATATATGATGAATTTTATTATCTAATTGTCTTCCTTTACCCAATATAAATACAATTTGTCACAAAAAGTGGGTCTCTAAGTCATTTTAGAAGGTGAGATATAGCCATATCTAAAGGAAGGTCTTATCTACCATATAAAACAATAAAGCATCTTTTATATCTTAAACAAGGTTTACTGGTTTTCCACCTGACTACTTGTAAACGTTTAGTAGATTATCAAATTTACAAAATGATACAAATGACAATATGAGCCAAAAAAATGTATTGCAGTAATGGAGAGGTTTCATTTCGTAATACCGCTTATAGCAGGAGCATTTGTTATAGCAAACCATTGGCTGAACCATATTCTTGCAAAAAAGTGGATACCAACATGGTAAGAGCTACTCATGACAACTCTAAAAGAATGTAGAAACAATGATTCAAATGGGAAATGCTCTACCAGGAATCTAAATAAATACCCAACATGCCATTACAGACAAAGCATCAAATCCACAGAAGCAATCCCCAGTATGTGCAGGGCTGTCTCCAAATATTGGAAAAGAGTGACTTTTCTTCCTATTACATGATCACTGAATTGAATGGTGGTTTGATCATACTTTTATAAGTTTTTTACAAATATTGTTTCACTACTTTTATCAGCTATGTTTACATTTATATCTGACATATAAGGTTAACCTACCTCAAACCATCTTGCTGAATTAGAATCGACTAGGTGGAAAACACAATAGACATTGCAGATAGATATGGATAGACCAACTTAACTTTTTGAGACAATAGTTTTGAGACAATCATTAGTATTATCTTTCTTCATTATCCAAAAATAATATCTGCTTTACAGCAATTTACAACTTCCATTTATCAGTGTCAACCTCAATAGTCAAACCTATTTTAAGAACAATGAGAAGATTGAACACATTTTTTAGAAACAGAACTATAATGGATCAAATAAAATATTTGGAGTTGATAAATAAATATATATATATTATATATATTTAAAAATATATTAAAAAATTACCTTTAAGACTAAAATGCATGTTTGTGGTGATTTGCTTCTGATGGAACACAATGCATTTTACTAGCATTTGATCAGTAATCTTATGATGGGCTAGTCGAGAAAAAAATATATTATTTTTATCATTACAAATATCTATATAATTGTTAATAAAAAATTATTTCTAAAAAACACTATTTAATTCAATGAAAATTGTGCATACAAAAAAAATGTATGGCTATGTTCCTGACAGTGACCATATGTCCCAACCATTTTTTAATGTTATACATATTTAAGAAATTCAAATAATATTATATTTAGGTTTGTTACTTTGTTTTGTTTGGTTTCATGAATAAAAGGTATTAACTTAAAATTATTTGGCACTTTGCAGTCATGAAATGAAATGGTTTTGAAAACATTAAGTTATGAACAATAATATAAATTGAGAAAACTATGGAGAGTCTCTATCTGTGACTGTAACTTTGTGATATTAAAACCAAATGGAATGCCTTCATATTATGTTAGTTTATATATAGTTATTTAATTAACAATTTTTAATAAAACATCCTGATGGTAGTGTTGTTTTAGATAGGCTGCTCAAGGGTGAAGGGAGGCTAACTAACAACTAAATGTACAACAAACTGCTTCCACTATGCAAAAATAAATTGATATGTGTACAGTAACAATGTTCTTCTTAATCGTTTATTAAGTATAACCCTTGTTTTATAACCTTTATAGTATTATCCTACATACTATATGTATTCATTAATTCCCAATTTAACACAATGTAAGCAAGTATATGTTTGTAACAATAATTTACTTTAATGTAAATACTATTGGATCAGTTGTAATTTGATATTGTGAGTACAAAGATTTTTATACATAATTATAGTACTTAACTGTGTTTAAAATTACAATAATGATTTGTGATTTGTTCAAAGTTAAAACTTTATTTTTAAATGAAATTTTAAAGCATTACGAGTAACTTTAAAAAAATATTGTTAAATAAATCAATTTTAGTTTATATACAAATTAAATAATGGGGCACTCCACATGGATTCAACCAATGGGTGTTGATCATATCAATAGATTTTGATGAAATTTTAACCAGTTGTTGCTACTTACCCAAAATGGACAAATCTATTTTTTTGTAAAAAAAAAACCATACTTTTGAATTTAGACATGTGAAGTTTGGCATATTTTGGCCAAATTTTTACAAACGTTTAAATATCAAAATTTTATTATAGTAACACTTTTTTCTGACATATAGGAACTAATATATTTTTGGATAACGAATATGTTATATGCATGGCAATGGAAATTTAATAATTATATATGGTTCTTGTATGTCAGAAAAATATTTCATAATTTCAAAAATACATAAAAAGCTGTAAATGTGAAAATTAGCATGT
>JAYRBW010061362.1:0-10378 GCA_036023295.1 Invenusta paracnida | reverse complement strand
CTACTTATGAATCATGATTGTTGCGAGTAAAAATTCTTTGCTTAGAAATTCATTATGAATACCGGTTTAGACAGTTTACTAAGTGAAGAAAGAATTCTTGCTATATAGACAAGACAAATTACTTGGATTATGAATACGGCTGCAGGTATATTCAACTAATGCACGATCGATTCGAGAATTACGAGGATGTATCCTAGAGAAATGTGGAAATATTGATGTGCAGTTATTATTCCTAATAGACTAAAAAATGTTAGAAACATAATGGCGAACAAATTATTCATTTCAATTAGAATAAAATAACTGTTAATTATATTCTATAAATTGTTAAATTTTTCTAATTTTGTTTTGTTCTTGCCAGTGTTGGATGGAAAATTGGGCGGAACTTTCGTACTACCCAGCACACGATATATATATTATATCTTTAATCAATATTTAATGTCCAAATATAGTCCACATACTATTTTGCACTATAACGCATTCCCGTACATCTTACAATGTCATAATTACCGCATTATAACCAGCATGCCTCATATAAAATAAATAGGCATTACTCAGGTGTTTAAAAACAATACCCTCAATTTAAGGGGTCATAATATATGCATTGTACAAAAAATATATAATCTAAGAGATACAATTGCACCCGTATACATATATATTGAACTATATATATGTAAGTGTCTACATTTGAAGGTAATGCATAACCCCAATATAGTAACAATTAGATGCAATGTAAGCAATTTGGCGTCTAATACATAAGACAAAAGTCCTGCAGTACCTAATATATGTAGACCCTTCAATTCATTGAGTTCGTATGTAATCATAAATATCATGTGCAGATTAACGAAACACCTGCAACATACCGACATTCAATACTTCACAAAGGTTGCAAAATTCAATAAAAACGATCAATACTTAGTATAGGTAGAAGCTACAAAAGGAATCAAAAAAGGATTTTAGACTAAGTCACTGAGTAGTAATTGTATAGATTTCAGAGAAGAGAGTTATCGTAGAGGTAAACTCAACTTTATAATATATATATAGAAAGCGTTCAAAGTCACAAACGAAACTTCCGGAATCTTCAGATTTATCTAATTAACGTATATCATTCTCGTGCATTCAACATCCTAAAAGACGAAATATCAAAGTCTCCGGTAATTCAACCATACAGTCTTGAAAAAGAAGTCAACTTCACCACCGACGCATCCAAAAGGAGCTTTCGATGCAGTTCTTACTCGAGAGAATAAGCCAGTAATATCCATTTCACGCACATTAAGCAAGTGCGAAGCGAATTGCTCCAATTTTGAAAGGGAGGCACTGGCAGTTACTTGGACTGAATTGAGATTGAAACAATTCTTGTTTTGGACGGTCATTCAATATTGTCACAGATCACAAGCCTTTGATTTGTTTATTCAAAAACAAAGCACCACTATACCTAATACCGCATCAGCAAGAATATGCAAATGGGCCATAGAGCTGATGCATTTTGATTATTCCATTGAATACAAGCCAGGAAAGGAAATTCCACACGCAGATACACTTTCAAGACTAAGTTTGAAAAACATGATCACCAATCACCATCTTTGGATGACACCACTATTACTACGATAAACGCAGTTAATTTTGAAAGTAAGATATTAAATCCTGATAAAGTAAGATCTGAGTTGAGTAATGATCCGTTCATGAGACGCGTGCTAAATAGAGTTCAATCTGGAGGCTGGAGTAAGTGTTCTGAAGCAGAAAGGGTATTCTGTATCAACGCCGATCAATTAACAATCGAGAATGGCATGCAATATAAGGGAAACACGTCTGTATATTCCAATACGTATGAGACAAGAAGCTTTCCAAAAGTCTCATGAAGACAATCCTTCAAGTGTGCAAAGTAGCATAAATATAATCAAGTTGGCAGCATGGTGGCCAGGGATGGAAAGGGATATTACAAGAATGGTAGGCAACTGTAATGTATGCCAAACAGTCAGACCTCAAACAGCAAAGTCAGTATAGATCAGTGGCCAATCTCTGGACCCTCTGAACGCGTTCTTATGAACTGAGAATATGTACCGGGTGCTGAAGAATTATTAATAATAATCGATTATCCGGAAGAGGATGGATAAAATCTTTTCCTACAAATATAGAGATTCATCTACCGTTATTAGTTGTGTTCTCAAGATTCGGCATACCAAATGTCTTAGTATCTGATAATGCAAAAGATTTCATTTCGGAGGAAATAAATACATGGCTTAACGCCCATGGTGTAAAAAAGATGGAATCACTACAATACTTCCCTAAGTCTAACGAAGTTGCTGAAAGAGGCGTCCAAACTATAAAAAGAGCACTCCGATCTTGGAAAGCATATCCAACTCACCAAAGTTACAAATCATTCTTACAAAACATTCTATTTCATCATAGAATTTCGTCATTCAGTTGTAGTAAATCACCATCTGAATTAATGCTCGAAAGAAAACTACTATTACCCATCGTATCGCCATATATGAGCAAGGAGAGAGCCTATGGTATAAAACTAGTGAAAAGCATGATCCCAAAACTAAACCTAACTAATGACAAAGGGAGCAAATACATCCTAGGTACTAAGCAATGACAAGCTAATAATGGCAAGCAACACTCAACTTGCTTCAAAAACAGAGGTTTTATCTTATAATGAAAAGACCCAGACAACGACACATGATAACCCCCTAGATATTCAAGAAACCATGAACAGCGAAACTGTGCTAGCTAGTTAGGAGCCTTCTCGGCGAAGCACAAGGATTCGCCATGCACCAAACAAATTTGGGCACGAGATCTAAGAGGAAGATGTTGTGATGATATTATAATTAATCGATGAACTTAGTTTAATGAAATTGAAATCGATTCTTATTTTATGATTATGTTTATATATTTAAATGTTCAAGAATTGTCTAGGCAATGATTATAATAAACTATTATGCTTGACTAATTGTGTCTTATATGTAGTCTTCCTAAAGCATTTGACAGGTACATCAAACTTACTGCTCTGTTTACATTGTAAATGCAATAAGTAGAGAAATAAAATTGTATTATAGCTTACGTAGCCTATACAATAGTTTGGTAATATTTAAGTTAAGTATAATAGTAATATATAGTAATAGTAGCTTATTCCTTCGTCTGGAAGACATAATTACAGCTTGAAATACAGAATTAAAATAGGGCGTTTGCTCACAATTGTATTGTATCGAGCCAGATACCTATATATTAATGAAACTTTCTAGTAGTTGGTGTTTGAATTTTTCTAGGAGTACATGACAACATATGTATTACATCGTTGGTGATTTGAGAATTATAGGTATATTTCAGAAATATGACCGTTAAGGGAGAAGAAAAAAGTGTTTGGTAAAATTTACTTTAATTAAATTTGTAAAAAACAATGTATGTAGGTACAAACATATTTTTTTAAAGTTTGTATAATATAGTTTATTTAAAAATGCATTTCTTTATAAACATTATTTTGATATTAAATCACCAACGATTTAATACATATGTTGTCATGTACTCCAAAAAAAAATTCAAACACCAACTACTAGAATATTTCTTTAATATATATCTGACTCGATACAATACAATTGTGAGCAAACGTTGAACATTTAGCAAATATAAGTACGCCGGTAAATATAATAATAACTATTCAAAAAGCGTATTTGTAATAAAAAATAAGAATTTCGTAAATGTTCAAAATTTTGAAAAACCCATAACTTTGCACTATGATAATGGTAAATCATGATTTTATACGGTTGATATGATACCAAATCATACTATGATATGGTAATAACATATCCTATAACTCACATCGTTTATATAAAAAGCTTTAATAATTAATTGTACTTACAAATGTACACAGCTCATGGTCGAATAGTTTTCAAATAAACTTAGTAATTAATAGCAGCTAAGCTGAACGTGAAATGAACAAATATAGCTTTAGACTGCCAACTATAGGCCAACAATCGGATTGTATCAATATTGTAACAAACGAAATGTTGTCGAACAATTTTTTATCACTCATTTTTGTGCACGAATATATACATAACTAAAATCCAATTCATTATACAAGACAACTAAGAAAACATCCTGTACAAAAATTATTATTTGTATACATTATATGGCTACTGCTAGAACAGTGTAATTTAGTTATTCTATAGGACAACCTATACTAGTGAGTATAAGGTTTCGTTGTTTTGATACAACAAAAGGCTTAATAGGACCATTGCAATATAACTCTTCATATATGATATTTAAAAGTATCACTCTCTGAGCTAAAAATACTAAAACTAATTATTACCGTAAGAATATATGTACTTACATAATTCGTTTCCAATATTCCGAGCTATTTAATAATATCGCACAACAAACGCCTTGTCTTTCACAACAATGGACTTCAAGCCTTAAATTAATCGACAAAATGTGTTTTTTTCACTACTTGCTTTTCACACGTAAATATCCCAATGTACGATACATATATATATATATGTTTAACTAAATTGATATATCGCAGTGCATATACGCCCATTGTCCTTCCATCTCGATAATCGAATAGATAAGAAAGTACAAAGTTCTAGCACTGGTAATTATATCGATGCTGCTAATGCATTAATGAATGCTGTAATGTAAGGTTGATCGACATTTTGTAAGATTTGGATTAGCGCTTTTAAGCATATCGAGCCTTAATTATTATAAACACTGTACTGGTAATTTAAGAGGTAAACCTAGGCTCTGGGTATTTTACAGCGACCTAAATCGTTTACTTTTTCAGCAGCATAACTCAAGGTGTAATTATTTCGTCATTAAGTGTCACATTTAACTGGACAATCCAAGCACTAATTTTGGTGACTCACTTGTGCATTTAACCGATTTCTTGTTTTAATAATATCAATTATATTGCGCGCGTATATTTCAAGTAAGATTTGCACATTGTTGATCAGAAGCACATGGATAGATAAATGTTTACTATAAACTTAAACTTAAATTACACAATATTACGATTTAAAATCGAAATAATAGTGTATTGTGTAAATATTCATAATGCATACAACAATTTGAAATCAGAGTTTCGATAGATACCCTTGTAATTCTTCTTGATTATGGAAACAGTTTGATATTTTTTATTTTCTTACCATAGCGATTTCGCAAAATAGTACATTAAATTATACAGTTTCTCTTAAAAAGTAAATGTGGTATAAACGTTGTAGATACAAGTGTAGCTAACTATACATTATAGATTCTTGTGTCATGTTAATATTTTTCAAGTCTCGAAAATTAATGTCAACATTTCAATTATAACTACACATTTCGTATACTCATATAAGCAAACTTCTTTGAAATACAACGATTTTCTATTAACAAAACATTACAAAGTGATGCATATAAAAATCAATAAGAGCTGAAAATATGTAGGTATAGTATAATTACTCTGTGATTTAAATATACAATTAACGATACAAATAGGTATTTGTAATATATTATAAAACAAAGGTAAATAATCCTCTTTAATTCGCCCCTCTGTTTAGATAAAGCCTTCAAATGTTGTATGTAGGTAAACCAAAGTGTTTCCGTTAAAATAAATATATTTTTCAAAAAGACATTTTTGTGAGTTAACAAATTTTTCAATTTGCAATTTTTTTTGTATAAATTCGCTTTATTTTATATTTGAAATGTATATAACTACTAAATAAAACTTGTTTATTTTATCTAGTAAATATTTCAATTGATATCTCCTATTTAGATCTTATGTATCTCCAGTACTATTATATATTTAAAATTCTATAAAATGCTATTGTTATGTTTTTATTTTTCTAAATTTCGGTATCCAAAAATATTTTCAAAAATACAGATATACTTATTTAAACTGAAATCTTCTAAAGAAATTTCAAAAATTGTTTTAAAAGTTGCCGAGCATAATAATAGGAAAAAACAAGGATCACTTTATGTCGCTGCATCTTTTATCTAAAAAAATGCCAGCAAAAGATTCGTCTACGCTCCTCCCCCCTCCCTCTCTGGTAAAATAGGGATAAAGTAGTATAAAATGTTCAATGAAAATTATATTAGTTATTTTACAGTGCCTACTTTTTTTTACATTTATCATATATTTCATTTATATATGAATGTAATTTAAAAAGATATTTAATGGATATTAAATATTAGAAGTCATTATTCAAACTCATCTATCATTATTCTATGATTTATATTATCCTTTCCAGCATGATGCGGTGTCCACCAGCAGTACTTGAGACAATATTAACTTTGGTATGTCGCGAAATGTCTCAACCAACAGTGTATATTGTGACAAATTATAGACTACATCAATGTAAAATGTTACATCTCGCAGATGACCCACCTTTATTCAATATTTTTTTAATAATCCATTACATACTTGAGCAAGATAAACATAGGCAACCCCACGAAGTCAAGACATCATAATAAACACGTATAAGTTCAGGTATTTGTAATAACTTTTTGAATTTAGTAAACTTTGATCCTCAAAACTTAATAAAATGTGCTAGACTTACGTGATAATGTGTCTGTTCATAATTATAAATGTATTATAATATTTGGTATAATAGGGTTTTACATGTATGTATATTGAAAAAAAACGGTTTGCAATAAGTAGCAGATTTTTAAGCAATAAGCGTAATATTGTAAAAGTGCGATTATAATATCGCACATTTATCACGATTACACTTAACCGATTTACTGATGCATACATAACATTTCTTAATTCAAATTTTTGACATATTATTTTGGGAGCTTGATAAATAATCATTTCAGTAGCGTGTCTTAAAGAATCAGAGAAATCACCAGTGAAACAGAAATTCTCCATTTAAATATACTACGTCCTGCCCTATCATACTGAAAAATATACTCGTACACATAATAATATGTATATGCAAATGTAAGTACTCTGGCCAAGTTATTAAATCGTCGACAATATAATTCATACAAATTAAGACAACAAGTATGCGTAGAAGCTTGATACAAGCGTAAATCATTTTAAATGTAATTTTAAATAATAAATATTGTCAATCAACTTATTGTTCACATGGTAGTTTATTAACGAAAGTTATAACCGTAACTTTATATAAATATTGATTATGGATATGTATTAATGTTTAGGCGATTGTCAGAATTATATACAATGTAAAATAGATTATGTATATTATGAAATGAAAGTGTTAATTTAGGAATATTTCATTTTTATATTGATTTGTCAAACATGTATTATTTTAAACAATTTAGATGAAGCATTACTGAAGTTAACAAATTATTTTTACTATTTAATAATTTACCTATAGAACATAGAAAAACAATTGAAAGTAGATATAATACAGACTAAAAGAAATTATAATTATAACCAATTATTTACTAATATTTACTAATAATTTTGAAAATAAAATTGAAATTATTTAATTAAATGAGTTCAATGCATATAAAAAGTTTTAATCAAAATAATTGCATATAAAATAATGCTTTTAAACTTTATTTGAAATTAACATCAAATCTATCATGCCCAAACAATAATATCAATCAAATAATGACATTTAATGTGTTCAATAGCATAATCTAATGTTTTAAATATTTCAACTATGTGTATATCTACATAAAAGTGATTATTTATATTATTTATGAGTTCACTGATAAATTAGGTATAATTTGTAGAATAAATATGTTAAACTAAAGAAATATACCATTACAGATCTTGGGTGCAGTTTCTTCTTCTTCTAAAATTCATACAAATAACTTAATAATCAATACATTTAAACTAGCTAAATGTAAATAATACTTGTCCATTTAAAAATTATCTCAATAAGATTATTTAAATATTGACATTAAACAATTAAAATATATGAATCAATAAGCTACTTATAATTAATTTACAATATACAAATAATCAACATAAAAAACCAAAACAATTTTTGACCAAAAGAACAGGTTTTGGGACAACACTGTCCCTCTTCAGATGCAAAAAATAATATGTGCATACATAGTATGCAATAAGTAGGCTTATATTGCATAATAATTTTAAATAATAAATTGAATTTAAGAAAAAAAACTACAATGAATAAGGTAGTATTAGACACTAACAACACATAATAAGAGAATGACAGAGATAAAGATAAAACATAGCATTTATAAGGATAGAATTGATCAAAAAAATATTGACCACATATTATTTTCTTTGTATGATATGAACATGTTTTATATTGTACAAATCGTCTGATAACTAGAATCAAGCAGCATTGATTGAGAAAAATCACTAATAGGAGCTTATATATTCAACAATAATACTTATATTTATGTTAAACAAAAATTTAAAACATATCTGGGTTAACAGACTTTGGTAAAATTATCAATGAAACCATTTTAATAGTATATAAATAATCCTGCCTTAAAATAGAATGCTTATTAATAATTCTGTTTTAATCTTTGATAAATAGTTTATAGCCTCATTACTTTAATCACTTTACTCTACTTCTTAAATACAAAATATATTTTTAATACAGAAATGGAAGACATATTATCATCATTATTATTATTATTATTATTATTATTATTATTAATATAACAATATAATTAAATTGTGATTATAAATACTTTTCTTAATATATTCAGTAATAGACAATCATATTAGACAACATTTTATAAACATATCATACATATTTGTTATATAAAATCTTACATTAAAAAGATGAAATGTTTCACAATTGAAAATAATATTAAATATTAATAGTACAACTTATACCTAATTGGTTTTGACCAATAATAGATGTCTATAGGTATATATAGTTGCCATTATTATTAACATATATACTAATTTTATTTTCTATAAAAAATTACATAGCCATAATAAAAATCTCTTTTCACATCTCAAATATACTCTTAAGATGACTCTATGTTGACTACATATAAAGTCAAGAAATCATAATTTACGTATTTGTTAAGTACACTTCCAAAAATGGTGTCATTCAATTCTCAGTATAATAAATAATTGTCAGAAACCACAAAGTATTACAGCTCTACCAAAACTATAGTTAATATATTAGATGATATTAAGATGGCCAGATATAATACTGCTAAGTTCAGAACTCATAGTTAGATAATGGCTATATTCTTGAATTATTTAGATTTGGCAGAAATAGAGATTAGGTACTGACAGAGATGTGATGGGATCAAGAATTTTGGAAAGTTTGTGTATTATAATTAATTATATTATAGTAAAAATATATTATTTTTCTCTAAATGTAAATGTTTTTCTGAATAAATGATGATTATAAAATTGGAATAAAGAGTTGGAAAAATTATTTTTAGGCAATTTGATAAGTTTCTAGAAATAATATATTTGATAAAATGATCTCATATAAATGTTCTAATGAAATACATTTTTAATATGAAAAGTATTAATTTGATACTTATATAAAAAGAGATTTATAAGATATTCAGATCAATTGATGATATGGTAATATTCTAAAAATAACTGAAGGTCGTTCATTATTTTATTATATATGAAATATTTATATAATAGACATCATTATTTTTTTTAAATACTAAATAATAGGTTATTAGTCATTTTTTATCACTCTGTCTTTTACTTTTAGAATATAATATTTTACATTTTAATTTGAATGTAAATGATATTGGTTTTAAAATACTTTTGTTTATCAAATATTTCCTTATATATTACATTTTTTAAGGTCTGCAATATTTGTAGTGTTACCATATTATTGAAATCCATGTATCAATCCTATTTATGGTGCAATCATCAAACTATGACTATGTTACTAATTGAGGGTTAGTGGAATGTTGTAAATAACTTAGTTCATTTTTGATAGGCCACAAGTAACAGGTGATCTCTACCTTTATAATATAAAATATAGAGTTATTGGATGTTGTAACTCTGTCGTAAAGACCATCGCACTACAAATAAAAAATTGTCAGCAAAAATTAATACTGAATTAACACTACAAATAGATTTTATTGGTTTTTAACAAATACAATTATATTTAATTCAAATTGTAGTTTTCCAATAAAATAGCAGCATACATTAACTTATAAAATAGCCCTAGATTTAATGCAGATTATATAATAATTACGTAAATAATTCAATAAATCAGTATTGTTTCTTACTATTCTTAATCAGCTGAGAATGCGGCAATATTTCTGATTCAAATAAAGCGCTGTTTACATTTTTTAACAAAATTATTAAACGAAAAAGAAAAAACATCAGGTCAAGAAGAGAACATCGAATCCTAAGGGTGGTATTCCCAAACCAAACTCGAGTAAGGCAGTCTCAAGACTGAGTCTGATCTTGAGACTGTCTCATTCGAGTCAGTCTTGAGACTGACTTGAGCAAATCTCAAAA
>JAYRBW010061361.1:0-10378 GCA_036023295.1 Invenusta paracnida | reverse complement strand
TGTTTAGGATTCGGTGAATTATACCATAAGATAAATTTGTCATTGTCATCAGATTACTAATTGATAGAGAATTGTCATGGGTGATGAGTTCATTAATTTCTTCAATGGTGTCCACTCATTTGTCACATTATTCAAAAGTGTTTTATATTTATAATGATCCACATATTCTGATTACTGTGCATACAAAATCTATGTATGTACCATTCTTGAATACTAGTCACTGCATATTATCACTGGCATTATTTGTATTCAAAATTTGAAAAAGCAAAAAAAATGCACATGTATGTTCACTATAAAAAAGTTATACTAGTTATATTGGTAATGCATCCTGACTTTAAACTTTATTCCTATTAATCCCTTTGTTTGCCTCAATATAGTCATCAATTATAATATCAGTTCAACTAACTCTTAGCACATCACACCTGTTTTGGCCCAAAAACAGACATCCATAAATATTTATTTATTGTGTTTGCAATCTGTAGAACTCTCTCAGTGATAACATAATTTATTCTAGTTCTTTCCCTCAGTTTAAGTGAACTACTCAATATTTATTTATCTAGATTCTGTAAAGTTATTTTATTTTGTTTATCATTTAAATCTTTCTTCCTTTTCATTGATTGCTTGGTAGAGTGCCAGTGTGTTCTGTATATACCTGCTCCACCTTTTGTATTTAGACAATAAAACATAATTCAGTTAAATTGAGCTATAAATATTAAATGATTAACATTTATTTTGTCCAGTAGAATAGTAATGGAACAATTACTGGACAGAAAGTTTATATGATGTTAATATTTAGAAAAACACAAAAGGTAAATATTTCAAAGAGCAAAAACTACAGCTAGTATACTTCAATATATAAATATACAGTAATGCAACTGGCTTTGTCAAACAGTAAACTATATAATATTTGCTAAATAAAAATAAACATTATTTTATCAATAAAGTAAGATAAATTAAGTGTCAGTGCAAAGAATAGAAATTTTAGAAATCACAAGCTGAAGGCCATTACATGAATATATGTATAATTTAAAAAATTAAATTAATATACATTATTTATTTCCAATGTAAGGAGACCACACTATTTTTACATTTAAAATATGGCATTTGTTTTAGTGAAACTGTCAATGGTCTTCAGTAGTAGTAAAAGTAGAAAACAGTGCTTGAATTAAGGATTTTGCAATCACTCGTCCATTTATTGTTTTCTACCTGTCCATATAGGATATTTATTTGTTTGTAATCGTTTTACCTGTCCAAGAGATAAAATTTTATACCAAAGAGAAAAAAAATTGTTATACACATTTTTATTTAGCAACTAATTATATACATAGTTGCATATAATATAATATATACAATATAATTATCACTTCAAAATTGGCATTAATATCAGTTTATTTCACAATTTTCACAGATGGATATATATATATATATAACAACAGCTTTTAAACAAACAAGTAACCAGAGAAAGGTTGTAAATAACTAGTAAATTCGTTTATTTATTCACATTGTGATAAATTCAATGTAAAATAATGGATTTATGAGTATTTTGAGCATTTAGCTCTTAGCTAATATATAACAAGGAGTTTAATGCGTTAAAATGTACAAGTTAACATAATATTATATATATTATATAATATACTAGATGTGGCCTCTTAATATTATAGGTTACTCCCACATTTCAGTGACATGCAAGCACCGAGTGTCAATGATATACAAAGTTGAATGGATAATTACGTTTACTTTCTACAACTATATACCTTTTATATTATTAGGCACTTTTATAAATCAACAGCTTTTACTAAAAAAAATGGGTGAAATACATTTTATATGTGATACGGAATCTAGTAATTTCATTACATGTCTATATTCCCTATTGTATATGGAAAATCAAATTATTGACAAAGTTTCATAGAATTTTCTTGCCTTGGAATAGAAAAGACTAACTTACTTATCTTTGGAAAGGAGATCAGCAAGTACTTATCAAGTTTCTGTCCCAATAAAAAAGAGCACATTTAATTATACCAAATTTACAAAATAAAACAAAGTTTAATTTTTATTATTCAAAATAAAAATGTTGAAATTAGTCTAAAGGGAAGTAAATTATTCTGACTGACAGGCACACCTGTAAGTATTTCATTGTCTTAACTGCACTTTTAAGCCTGTTGTTTCACCTTTGGTTTTGCAAAGAGTGATAGAATTTATCTGTATGTATGCATTCAGCCTGACAACATTAAATATATAGGTTATAACTAATTTAGCATTGCATTTATGCATTTAGCCTGACAACTTACATATATAGGTTATAACTAATTTAGCATTGCATTTATGCATTTAGCCTGACAACATTAAATATATAGGTTATAACTAAATTAACAGATCATCTAGAATAAATACACAACTGTGCTACTGCATAAAAACTATTTTTTCTGAAGTAGTAGCTTTCTCAGGAAAAACTCTTAAGTACTGAAATTTGTTGTATGAATTTGGCCTATTCATCATATAGCAATAAGTTTTTCAAGTACAATGCAGCATCAAGGAACTTTCCTTTAGCACATTCCATAATAGTGGCTGCTTTTCCATCTGCAATTTTGAGATGTGACAGTGTGACACCATCATCATTAATGTAAGTGACAACCACCTCTAGAAATTGTAGGTCCCCCATTTCATTGATTTGTTCAATGCATAAACTAAAGGGCTTATAATATAAATAACTAGACAAGCAAAGTCTTTCATGACTTCAATAAGAAAATACAAACCAATAATCTCCAGATTCACATCCTCTGAAAGGCTTTTTTTTGGATGCACATTTCGTCAAACCTTGTCACTAGGCTAAGGAGGTAATAGATGTAAGACTTGAAATGGAAGATCGTGATCCCAATTTGGAACTTATGATTCGTTCTGAGATCTGAGTATTCATCATGTGTAAAACCTAATTTGTCTGTTCAATGAATTGAATAAACAACATTCAACTACAGATATTAGAGAATTTTTTCAAATAGTTATAGCAAAGAAACTTTCCATGAAAAAGCATGAGGTTGTACATAGATATATACAAATGTATTAATGCTAACTCTTCCATTTGTACCAATTTTTGTATAAAATATATGTGGCTATTGTCTATATATTGTATTGCATTACCATATCTTATATACTGGCATAAATTTTGCACTGCTCTAATAATACATGTAATCAATATTGCTTTAAATTTATAATTCTATTTAAATTATTATAACATCAATTTAATATCTTATAGCCCATCAACATTATAACTTATGCTATTATAATTTTTCAAATATTCTATTTTAATGTACAATTTTAAAATAAAATGCACAGGTCTAAATGTTGAATGTTTTCTCGATAATTTAAATATTCAAAGAATTTATTTAATGAGAAATTAATTATATATTTAGAATCGCAATGCAAAATTATATGACAATGTACTAAACTGCTTACATTGTGTCAGTGGGTTAATTTTACCCCCTTACCTTTAAACACCTTAGGTATGCTAAGGTTAAATTGCAATGGTCATTAAATTTAGAAACTGTAACAATATAGTATTACTGTCTAGTGGAATACATATTCCAAACAACACAAGACACACTCTGAAAATGAAATGGGTATATTGGGCTGTCTGCCTATCATATAAGAATTATTGATATTATTATATATAGAAATAGGGAGTGCTGCGAAACAAATATTAATTTAAATTAGAACTATTAATCAGCTTTAATAATATGCCCAGAAATGCAATTATTAGAGCAATTAATTGTAATTAAAGAGTTTTCTTTTCAATAACTGTTTTATAAAAAATAAGAGTTAGTATTTAATGAGACGCTGAATTCAATCTTCCTATATTGTATATTTCACCATCGATTGGGAGCTTTAAGGTTCCACTTTCAATTATTAGACATTATAATCTATCTTCTTTGTTAATCTTAGTTTACTAGTTTAGTTGTTACCGTCCACCAAAACAAGTTTAAAGTTGAATTAATTTTGACCTGTTGATGGTTGATCAATATTTAAGACATAATCAAGACACATTTGTTAACTAACTTTTGACATAACTATAACCTAGGACAACTTTGCTTCCATTTCCAGCAGACGACACAACAATGGAGGATGAAGATCGGAAGCCAACTTTTTTTGAGGAAGGCGATCAGCCGAGACCTGCCACAGTATTCTCGCGTAAACAATTTGAGAATCCAACAGAGTGGAAACTGAGAAGACAATTCCTAGAACGAAACCGGAACATCATTCATGAGGACAGGCTCGAGTGTCTGTCTCACTGCTTCATTCAGATGGAGATGTACGGTGCCTCTTATCCTGCTCAGGTCATGAATGAGGTAAATAGGTCATGAATGAAATAATTAGGTCATAAATGAGGTAAATAAGCCATGAATGAGATAAATAAGCCGTGAATGAGGTAATTAGATCATGAATGAGATAAATAAGCTGTAAATGAGGTAATTAGGTCATGAATGAGATAAATAAGCCATGAATGAGATAAATAAGCCGTGAATGAGGTAATTAGGTAATGAATGAGATAAATAAGCCGTGAATGAGGTAATTAGGTCATGAATGAGATAAATAAGCCGTGAATGAGGTAATTAGGTCATGAATTAGGTAAATAGGTCATGAATGAGGTAAATAGGTCATGAATGAGGTATATAGGTCATGAATGAGATAATTAGGTCATGAATGAGATAATAAAGCCATGAATGAGATAAATAAGCCGTGAATGAGGTAAATGGGTCATGAATGAGATAAATAAGCCGTGAATGAGGTAAATGGGTCATGAATGAGATAAATAATCCGTGAATGGGGTAAATGGGTCATGAATGAGATAAATAAGCCGTGAATGAGATAATTAGGTCATGAATGAGATAAATAAGCCGTGAATGAGGTAATTAGGTCATGAATGAGATAAATAAGCCGTGAATTAGGTAAATAGGTCATGAATGAGGTAATAAAGCCATATATGAGATAATTAGGTCATGAATGAGGTAAATAGATCTTGTCCTCCAGTTTTCATAGATTGCAGTATCTCTTAAAATCGGTAAATAAACGGAACTGTGACAAATGAAAGGTACGAATATTAATTCAAGTACGAATTCAATAACGCTATTTCAACCCAGTTCGACGTCTCTTGAGCCGCCACAACCCCTCTCGTACTACTGTAAAATATAATATCGTTGTAGATTATAAGGTGATGAAACAAATTAACCCGCAATTCCGTCTCTTTTGTTATTTATTATAATTCTGTAGTCATATTGATTTCTTCGTATTTATACATTTTTATATTAATAGCGTGATATTCCTTCCAATTGAGAAGTAACACAGAACTGATGGCATCGTATCTAATTTTCATTAAATGCAGATGCCCAATCATCTGTTCATTTCTTAATATTCAAAACTGTTTTCTACTTGCATTGGAATCCTTGAATTTTATTTATATCAGTTCAATTCATTTTCCCTACCTTTAACATGTCAGATAAATTGGCTGAATCTCTTCGCTAGCAATTTATTTTATAAATAATTAACCCTTCATTCTTCTGTACGTATTTCAGACATTTTGAATGCGTGAATTGATTGTATTTACAAATATTTGTTTGTATTACATTCATTTATTTATATTATTGGTTATAAGTTATATTAAGTTCAATTCGTGTGTTCTGTTGTCGTTATTTAAAGAATTGTCAGGCTAGCATTTTTTTCTTCTACAAACTATGTTAGTTTTACTTCTTATTTTATGTTGGTGGTCTCAACCATAGATATGGGATCATTGTTTGTCTTATTCCTAGACGAAGAATCTGCATCTTCCAAAGTTGTTTGCAGGTATTTTGGTTGTTGGCGATTCGAAATTGTTCAATGGTGATTCGAAAATCATCTGCATTTATTAAAATTAAAAAATGTGACTTGCTTGAAATGTTTATATTGAAGGGTTTTGTATTGTTTAAATGTTTATACAAAGAAATTCTCACCAAGAAATGTGCGCCCCAATTATGATTTTAACCAGGTATGTCTAATTAAGTATACTGCTGTCGGAACTATGCATTTTGTGACTACGAATATTGGGATATCTGAACAAGATTTGTTATGAAGATTTTATTTATGAGAGAATTGCTCAGAAAAATGTATTTGTTTGTTCACGGCTATTAAAATAACATGTTTTTGCTAAAGCAAGTATAGTCTTCCATTTTAATTTGGCATTAAAATACGTTTTTTTAATAGGGAGTTTTTCTGTGCTCATATTTAGCAACCTTGAAAAGTGTTCCTTTGGCCTTGAATAATTTGTATAATGAGTAAAAGTGTGCAAACTAGACACCAATAATGAATAGCATTCTCAGTTATCTTATTTCAATGACTTGAATCAGTGTATTTATCAAACATATTGATACCCCCCTCCTTGACACAGGTCCGTAAACGCAGCGACGGTCTGGTGGATGCGATGTTGAAGCGTCGCAAGGTGGCAGTACCGGCTCCAATCCACTTTGTTAAGAAAGAAGTCGTGAAATCTGGTGAGTACTCTACTCTTCTCAATCCCCTTTTCTTGAGAGATCCTTTAGTGACGCTCGCGAACATCCCTGGCTGGATTAAACGCCGCCTGAGAAGTGGTTCAGGGTGAAATTCATGGTGGCTTCTTTCTTGATAGTAAATGAAGTATCTTAGACAAATTCTTAATGTCAAAAGTTACGTAACGAATTGGAATTTCTGTAAATACTCACTGTTAATTGTTTTGTTTTGTCAAAGAAGAAGTAGACAAATTCTCCTGGAGACACTGAACGCTCTTTCTAAGTTGATAATATACATATCAAGTTTGTCTGTCTATTTAAAAATTCATTATACAAATAATCAAGTAACGCTGAAATGGGATTGATAACTCGATTTTTGACCCTTACGCTATTGTCCTGGCATAACCAATCTGTGTTTGCACTGAAGTGAATGTAAATATATGCTGTATTACCTCTCTGAAAGCCCGTTCATTCCTATAGAGCCGGTTTGCGAGCCCCAAGCAGACGTCCCCATGACAGAAGCTCCTCCTAGGGCTGGGCTACTCGGTGGTAACCGGGCTATTGGAGGTCAAAAGGTGGCACCCACACCACCGTCCAATGGGCAACCAACGATCCTGAAGACTGATAAGAGGAGGCCTGCGGTAGTCAAGGTCAAGAAGGGAAAAGAGTGAGTTTGTGATTGGCATTCTCTTGAGACACATCTCACCTAGTTCCGGTTTGGGCAACATACGGACAACAGCTAATGTTCTATACATTTCTCTAAAACTCATCATTCAAAACTCTCTCTTCCCCCCACCCATTTTTACCAGAAGCACCGTGAATCTTGAGAGACGCTTCGAGGCCGCTGAACACGCTTCCATCCTGGAGGAGAGAACCGCAATACTGCAGGATCTCGCGGACACCCTCTCCAAGCTCAAGGCCAGTGGCAGGCAGGACTTCACCTCGGGTCCGCCCCTCGTCTCTGTTTTCTACATGGCTGCTGCGAAGGTCCAGGCAGCCCTGGCCACACCAACTGAGCTCAACGAGAAGAAGGAGTTCCTCTGTGAGGTCCTGCTTAATCGTGACACGCTACTGGGATGTGGATGTGCTCCGTCTAAGAAGAAGGCTAAGGTTCTCGCCTTCGACCAGGTCTGGGCTCGATTTAACTCCTGGGGCAAGATGGAGGTGAGTGGGAAAAAGCGATGGCGGGGTTATGGATGTCTAGCTGTTGATTAATGTGCGTTGGCAAGGTATAGAGCAATGTAGAGCTATCAATGTCTGGCTGTTGCTATGTGCGTTGGCAAGGTATAGAGCAATGTAGAGCTATCAATGTCTGGCTGTTGCTATGTGCGTTGGCAAGGTATACAGTAATGTAGAGCTATCAATGTCTGGCTGTTGCTATGTGCGTTGGCAAGGTATACAGCGATGTAGGGCTATCAATGACTGCGTATTAAAATCATTCTAATAATTTTATTTAATAATTTGTATCAATATACTTTGACCAATGAGCTTGCAGTCTGTGTATTCATAGAGTATATTTATAAGATAATACTCGCCTGTTCCGGATACACAATCTATCGACATGACTTGTACTCTGTAACCTTATTAATATTGCAAATTATTACTAAAGCACCATGTTTTACAATGCAGTGTTGTTATCACTGTGCGTTTTTTGTCTTTTGCTGCGCGATTGCATGGAAATACAAAATTTTTCTTAAATCTGAAAATTGCGGTTTTGTCTCACCAATTTGTTATGAGAGGAGGAAAAGGTGGTGTAATTGCGAAACAGAAAAGAACATGCGCCAAATATACTCGACATACATAGGTGGTTGCTGCTTGCACCACGTACACAATTCAGCGAATCGTGCGGTGTCTGTCAAAGATAGATTGGCGCATAGAAGAACTTTTGGAAGATTTATCCTTACACTTGCGATACTCAAACGCGGCAGCGTCATTCTCCAAATGTCAGGAACTTCTGGACATGGATCCACTAACGATATCTGCGACACGTGTCTGACTTCAAGCTGGCTACATATTTTTGTGCGTTGGAGCTGTATCCAGATTTGAAAAGGTTTTATTTAAAATAAAAATGAAGATCTGGTGTCGTCTTTTGTGCATTCCTGTACCCATAGCCAGGCCGCCGTCTACTACCTTGGCTTGTGTCCAATTTATTGACCCATCCATAAAACATGTTGTCGATGAAGCAGTTCTCGTGTGCGCGCAGCAAATAGCTGGGAGCTGCTTGTGACAGCGGCGTCAGTGGCGCCAATATCTTTGCGCATGACGATCATTCTGGTGTTGACAACGCTCCAAACCTTTGGGCTACTAGTGCGCTTGCAACATTTTATGTCTATTGGCTCGTCGTATTTTAACTTTGAAGCGACTTAGAACGCCTGCTTGAAGAAGCAGAGAGAAAACGAAAGGAAGCAAAGAATGCTGAAGACCTCGCTTCAAAGAAAAGACACTTTGCCGAGAAATATACAGTTCGTTGAAGCGTGCTAATCAAACAAATTCCAAGAAAAACACTAGAATTAAGGACATAGCCCTATTTCAAAACACTTATCTATTTCAAAACAACGAAATGCTTTGATTATATGTATGTAACTGCTGAATAATCAACTACGTTAATTACATTTATATTATGTTTTATTATGATTGCAGCGTTTGTTATATTTCCTTAATCCCACCAGTTCCAGTATTATTGTATTATTTCCTCCTACAGGAGATGTGCGCCACACATAGTTTAAAACTTGCATAAACCGTTGTGTGTTTTGTATCTTAAACCTTGAATTATAGACTCATTTTGGAGCGATTCCATTTGCTTTTACTGTGTTTTGCCTGAACCAGTGATAAGTCCAGTACGTACGATTCTAATTATGTTACTGCAGGGTTCCCGAGTTAGCCCTTTAATTTCAGGGGGCCTGGAAAAAGAGAAGATTGGCGAGATTGATTCAAAAATCAAAGAATTGTCCAGTCCTCGAGAATTATGTTTACTATTATTATGACTTGTAACATTTTGTATCGGTTCCACAAGCGGTGACCACTGTTTCTTGCAGTGCTTGCGTTTATTTCATATTTGTACTTTACCCGTTTGTTTCTATCGGCTATATACGTTTTTTCTGAAGTAGATGCATTTCTACAACATTTTAATTGTTACAATAAGTAGAATTAGAGCACATATTTACACACTATAACTTGATAATATCTATTCTATGTCAACAATCAAGCCAATAAATGACAGGAATGAAATATGATTAGTTTTTCAATTTTGGTTATTAACATTATAACTAGTTTCAGAACTATTTGTTCATTTTATGTGTTAATCTAAATATCTCATATTTTTAGGATTTGTTTCGTGTTTTTGAACATATATGTAAAGCCCGTTTTGAAACTATACTATTATACTAACATATAACATGCGTATCTATCTAAATTGTTCTCTGCTACGCAATTGTAGGGTTTATAAAAAATATAGCGACCTAATTATTTATGCCAGGGATAAATACGAAAATAAACATACAAATTACTGAAATCATTTTTCTGGGGCCCGTTTCATAAAAAAATCAGTACTGATAATTATGAAAAATCAGTGATACTTATCAGTGTAGTGTTTCATAAAACTAAAAGTATCACTGCTAACTAATATTTATCAGTAGAAATTATCAGTGATATTTTTGTAATATGCGATATTGCGTTTCATAAGCAATTGCTGCTGATAATTATTAGTAAATAAATCACTTAAATTCTATCAGCCTAATATAAGCTTGTTGATAAATTACTCAAGTCTGACAGTAATATATACTAATAAATGACGGAAACTTATATAAAGGCTACTGTGGTCACAAATAAATATAACTAATGAAATTGTTTAATTTGTATCAGTCAGCGCA
>JAYRBW010061360.1:0-10379 GCA_036023295.1 Invenusta paracnida | reverse complement strand
TAGCTTAGAGAAACTTTTTCAACTGAATAAAGGCGCCTTTATAAGCAAATATAAAAATTAAATTAATAAGCATTAGGTGCGGGGGTGCTAAAGCTAAAGGTTGCTAAAGGTACATAAATTAGGTTTTGTTGAAAGAAGATTAGCCTTACTTATTCTGTTATTGGTGAAATATCGCTATAGTAATAGAACACCCTCATCCGCAGACGAAGTAAATTTGTAAACTTTAGAGAAAGAGAGAAAGACAATAGAAAATATGTGTTAATAAGTACATAGATTTTAATGATTTGCTGAGGAGAAAAATTATTTTAAAATAAATTAACATAAAAAATTAAATTTAAGAATTAATAAATAAATATATATATATTCTTACTAAAATTGATTTATTAGCTATATTAATTAATTACATATAGGTATATATAGCTATTCATAAATGATTCGTAAGGAATTAATAATATAAGTACATGTATAGTATTATAATGTATGAAATCATTACCATATTCTATTAATACTACACAAACTATGTTAAATAATCACGATATAGTAGAATAATGAGTTAATAATGTCTTTTATACTTTCAATATTGATTAAATTGATTAAATTTACTAAAAAGAAAACTACTTTCTATAAATAAATAAATCGTTTTCTATGACAACAAAAAATCAAAGAATTTACTGTGTTACTGTGTTACTGTAAGTAGTAGAAATTATGAATTGTGAATATGAGAAACTTTATGTAAAATATATTTAAATGTAAAACTAAACAAAACAAAGCCTTATGCTACTAAACTATTTTTATACTCTTATATTTCGCCATTGACACACGGCTTCGTCAGAGAAATGAAATTTTTGTACAGTGTAGCTGATAGTAATATATAGATTGAATGAGTAGAGCTTACTAACGATTACAAATTAAGACAGAAGACTGGCAATAAACTTAGCTAATGAGATTCGTAGAGTAATATGCAGCGAAAGATTGAATGGGAGAGTAATATGTAGATGTTTCTACGTATAACATAGAAAGAGAATATTACATACAGGTTAGGAGCACAGGGGACTGAAAGTTGGGATTTGTAAAATAATAAATTAGGAAAGTTTCGTACTACTATCAGTAGAAGCGAGAAAAAGAAAGAATCATGTGTAGATTTTACTGATGAATGTGAATTCCTCTTTGGTGTTGAGTGAGGGGGTCTGTCTCCTGATGTACATGGCTTCCTTGATCCGTAGCTTCACATTGCTGCTTTCTCGCGTAAGGATTGATATCTGGGACATCGGGCCTGTGCAAGTGAATAAGTGGGTGTGAATGGCCCTGTTGCGGCATTTGAAGTGCTCCCTGATTTTACATTTAATTATAACGATGCTACTCGGGATCAATTATCATATTCTCTAAAATAAATTTAATGAGTGTATACTATAGAAATTGTTAATCATATTCAATACTTAAGTCTTAATGTTAATCAACATTCATTTATTATTAAATTAAATTTTAATAATTAATAGTGATTTTTTATTACCAAATTTCAATTGAAAATTAGTTCATGGAGCCTTACTTAATATAATCAATGTCCTATGCCTATGAGTTTGAGTCTGAGTATATATATGAGTGTATAACATGTGACCATCAATAACCAATATCAAAATGTGTATGTAACAATCTAAATGTATCCATTATGTATGCATTTTATATGTATTTGACCAATAGGTGTTACCAGTTGTCAAGGTAGTGGAGTGGCGGGGGGGAGGGGGGGGGATGCACTTACATTCTACAAGATGAATATAAAGGGGGCTGTAGTCCTGTAACTGCATTACCTAATAAGCGGTTCCCTGTACACATAAATTAATGAAATAATATGTATCTGTGTCTAACTAAGGCTAAGGCTAAGGCCTAAGGCCACTAAAGCAAGTTAAATTAGATATTATTAGATATAAAATAACAAATTCGCATATACTTACATGTAAAATGATTTTGTTGTTCAATTGGAGTCTCTGTTGGTGCAATTATCAGCGCTACAGTGCTTTGGCATTTTAAAAATAAAAATTGGATGACCCATTTACAAATTTTGATTTTTTTAAATTGCGCCAAAATGACTCTTCCATTCCACTTAAATATAGTTCAATGGGGAATTCAAGTCCGCAAATACCCAATTAGTATGCTGCAAATGTGAATTTAGGCAATTCAAATTATTTGTATTTCATTCAAATTGGACATATAGTTAATTCAATTAAGTCAAATGTTATTGTTGCTATTTCTTTTATGGATATATCTTGACTGCAGGCTGCTTATTTTTGGATTTATTAATGATATAATATAAATAACTGATTAATAAATAAGTAATTAAAAATTAGTAGGTAGATTTATATAGGCTCCTATAGATTCATATATAGAAATATGATTTCATATTTAGTGATATAACACGTATAGTCTGTCGCAAAAAATCGCCATTACCCGTACAATACATCTGATGTATACTATTATTAAAAATTTTAAAAATCTGAAAACGGCGTATTTTTTGCGACAGACTATATAATAATAATCAGTTAGGTATTTATGTATTATAATATTCAGTATTTTATGTTGATATAAGTAGATGCTGTATGTGTAATTTTATAGTCTATAAAAGATTAAATTAGAGTTTAACAAATATGATGTTTTATTGGTATTACATTAATTAAATTATTACATTTAGATGCTTTTGGCTATATTAAAATGTGAAAATTATATTATCGATTAAATTCACTCTCTTAAACATTAATATATTGAACGATGAAGAAAATTATCTTATAAATAAACCAGTTTAATCATTTACTAATAATTTAAGGACACGCAAGCATTAATTGATACTTTTCATATATTGTATCTACACCTATTATATAATATATAAATATTGATATATATAATCGACAAGAATATTTGTAAACCACATTTATTTATCGCCAAATCGATTTTAAATAGAAATACAACTAGGTAATTGATTACTCATTAATTTATTCTGCACGCTATCCCATCAAATTTTTATATTTTTATAGATTTTGATTTAAAAAAAGTAGCCGGTCGTATCAGTATAATTGTAGCAATTTAATTAAAGTACACAGTAAATCATATTAAACTCTATATATTATACTCAATTCAACTCCAATTAATGTTTAAACAAAATTGAGAAGTTGTAGAAGGTGTGATACAAATATTATTTACTCGTTTACCTTGTAAACCGTTTTAATATAAATCTTATAAGAAATACACTCGAAATATATTTAACAGACAGTTTATAAATACTTGGCTTTGATAAGAACTACTTTAAATACACACACAAGTTACTATCCTCTTATATTTGTTAAAATATTAACATATGTATAAATAACACTATGTATATAAACACTAAATTAATAAATATTAGCATACATTAAAATAATGATAAGCTTATTATTATCAAGGTACTTCAAAAACTTACCGCATGATTAATAAACTTTTATCTACGTTTATATCTACATAGGTCATATAACTACTGCTTGCATAGAGTGGTATATAATTGAATTGCAGCAGATCAATATTGTAATTGTCATTGATATGTATTATAGTCGGAATGTTGTTCAATTCAAAACTTAGACAATTGGCTTAATTGAGCCTTCCAATCACTCTCTTTTATACAACTTTTTTTACCTAAATGGCGTCTGCCTAAATAAATAGAAACAGGTTTCATAGAAGCTTAGTTAGCTTGTATAATAATTCGATTTCAGTCATTTCAATCATCGGTCCTGATTGCTTCAAAGGTTAGTTAGATAATTAAACACCATAAAAATAATAATATATGTATTTATTTTCTGTTTCCATATATATAAATTATTTCAAGTTTAATATTATAATGTATGCACTAATTCTATCATACAGTTTAATATGTCATCGCCTTACGTTCTTTATTGTGTAATGTATTTGAAAATGTAGGTAACTTTTAAAAGTGATACCTTCTGTAATAAAGAAAAAAATTGCCATCTTGTAACTTGAACTCAAGTAGTACTTGCCTATTATGTTATTGTCATTTTATTGAAACGAAATAATGTTTTCTTGAATAATAATAATCTAAAAGTAACACTTTTGCCTTAAAACATAAATAAAAATATAGTATTAATATACTTTAATACAAAATTTGCGATTTGTTTTTTCCAGGGTTTACTTTTTAAATTATATTGTATATATATATATTATAGAATAAAATAGAATAGAATATGTCGATATGTCTTTTCTACATCTTTTCATATAATTTTTATATATGTATAATAAGGTATTTAAACGTAACACATGCTTTCCTCCCTGTTTCTTCCAATCGTATTAGAAAATAACAATGAGTATCACCGCAATACTTTTGGATATTGTTACAACTCAAATATGGATTACCTATTACCTGATAAAAAGTATTTTCGACTTTTTCCGGCAATTTATTTATCCTTATAGGAAGGATATTTCCAAGGATATTGTTTTTCTTACAGGTACGGTCTGTTTATTTATTTATTTATATTTAAAACTATAAATGGTAAGTACACTGTGTTTAATAATTTGAATTTTAGTTTTCTTTGTTTTTTCCTTTATACGTGCGTAACATTTTGTGTTGGTATCAGGAAATGTAAAATAAAATCATATGATATTTTCTGCGAGCGATAACTATATTTCACCCTTCTTTTCACACAAATACAAGAGGACAGTGAATAGGTACAAAAGACAAGAACGGCTTTTATGCTACATAAGTTTATTTTTGTATGTAAATGCTACCAAAATCTATCCTTATTAATGGAGAAATATAATTCTATTAATTTAATGAATTATAAAACTAATGCATATGATTTCATATAACAATATTTTAAAATTTTACACGATATTCTAAAAATATACAATTCTAGAGTCAAAAAATATGTTACTATCCTGCAAGAAAATAGTTTTGTATAAGTCCATGGTCACCTACGTCAAGGACATGGTACTTATAGATAGATTATCTTTAGGCAACGTATTTTGTGTTTATGTTTTCTTTCAGACGTTCAGGTACTTGCGCATGCATCGTTTTACTAAGGATTTCTAAATATGTTAATCGGAGTCTTTAATCTTTAATTTTTTGTCTTTGTATGCTAAATATAATATATACTATAAAATATTATATAACATATCCAAGTAAGGAATTATGTCAACAATATTAAATTGATATATTTATTATACAAGTAAATTATCTTTAGCATATACTAAAGACTAACGATTAAAGATTAAATAGTTAAGTGAAAGTTTTGTTCTTGAAACAAAAATTGGTACCTATTTGAGTCTTCAAATTCAATAATACTGGAAATAAATAAAAAATGTATTCGTTTAAAATAATATGTGGTCGAATTTGATGGAATTGGATTTTAGTACTGTGCTTCAAACCATGACTTATAAGCGCAATAATCTATTACATTCTTTTATTAATTTGATAATCTGTAGAATTAAAAACCTGGATTTTTTAATTCAATTACTAACAAATATAACCATAAATAATTTTCATTTACTAAATCGAATTTTTCATATACATATACTCGTATATGTGTGAAAATCATAATGTCAACATTTTCAGGATGTTAATCTATTTATAATATTTTGAAAACAAACAAAGTATTAATTAATTTATTCAGCTATTTAGGTGCTTTGATATCGCATAATATATGCCTTGAATGGCAAACCACATTGGTAAATGACTGAACTCCGATATTTAAAATATCAATCAAAAGTCCGATTTGCACAGAGGCAATCAGAGATTCATTTATTTCTTTATTCGTAACTTAGCAACACATTTTACACATTTGAGTTTCTATTGCTTTTGCCGATATTATTTTGATGTAATGGGTTTTCTCTTCAATATATATATATAAAATAAATATATAGCATTTTTTTTCGGAAATATCGGTAAATTTATTCTAAAATTATCTAGTTTTTATTTCAATTTACTTAATTTAGATTCAAAGAAAATAATTGAAGCTCAGATATCTGGAACCAGTTGCTAAGATACACATAAATAAACAAATGAATCTGACTGATTCATAGAAGTAGAAATTGTTTTATCGCTGTCCGATCAGAATAGTTTGTTATCCGGTCTCTATGGATTGACTTTATATATCGCTTTGAGCGGGAAAGTTATTCTCATAGAGTATACAAAAAGAAACGGTTCATGTGTTTTAATGTATACATCTAAAAAATTACACATTAAAAATCTTTTTATTAATTGTAGATTTCATTTCTTATATTTATATTTAATTTAAACGTAAACGAAAAAAACCGTACTACTGCTCGTCTAACGCTGCTTATCAGTAGTATAATGTAAATAAATGTTTGTTTTGTGCGTAACTAAATGGTTAAAACGGAAACAATCTATTTATTATTAATATAAGCATAAAATACTGAAATATATTATGTGGACCTATATCAAAGCATATTAGTACTTTATAATAGCAATAAATGTACATAATGTACTGGTTTGCAAATTAATATACAAATGGAATTGATGAACGATTACTTATTAACAATATTACAATACATACCAAATATATGTAATGTTATTTTGGCTAAAAATATATATAAATTACCTGTAGTCTATAGGTAATCTTGCATTTGGAAAAAATAAAGGTTCAGACTTTAGTGATTACAAAAGTCATAAACGACCTTTTCAAAACTAAAACATTTGCCATGGCGGCTATCAATATTAACAAAATCCCAATAATAGTCATTTATTTCGAAAATACGTGTAATATATTGAGTATTTTACTATTTAATAATAATAACATTACATTTATTATAGATATGTACATAGTTATCGTGATTGGGGTTAACTTATATAACTCAAAATATAGATTTTATTTATTTTTAAGTCAGAGTCCATATAGCAACGCCCTTAGAGTTGTTTCTCTATGTATACTCTATGGTTATTCCTTGTCACCTAAAAATTAATATATCTCAGTTATCCAGCTAACGATCGAAAAGCAACTTTTACTGCTAGAGTCTCTCGGGGAATATTTTTATATCATGCTTCCGATAATGTCTCGAATAGTCAAGTAGTATTTTATATTTCATTTTTTTATAATTATCGTTTACACGAAGACTGAGCAGAAAAGATAAAACTATAGTTTTCAATTTCTAGTAACATGACACAGTATCAAGCTTCCAAAATATTGAATTATAAATGTTTTATTCGAACGCCAATTTACGTGTAAAGTAGAATTAGTCTGTCAAAATAAAAGATCTAATTAAGATCTATCCTGTTTAGGTGGCGGAAATGGCACTGGAAGAGCACTGACACTGATGTTGACGCCAATGGTCAAAGCAATGGTTATCATCGATATTAACAGAGAAAATCTGGAAGAATCTAAATCCATTATTCGAGAAAAAACTGGGATTGAAATTCATACTTACTTATGCGACTGTGGGTAAGCTCCAAAATGTTTACTCATCTATTAAAACATGTGCGTATAGAAAGATTAATAAAAAGGAATACTTAAACTTGTGCAGTATTATAACTGTATAATTCACGATTCTATAATTGGCGCATAATTTCTTAAGAAATTAATTATCAAGGTATATATACATTCCTCAATTGTCCTTCCTCCAGGTAGTTTTGACCCCTTACAGACCGAATTTCACTCATTAGTATGTATTTTGGTCTTGTGCGAGTCAATGTGCTCAATTGCTACCTCTATCTCACCGATCTCGCTCAACAGATACTTATTTTTACAGACTTTAACGCATGCTTTTATTACATTTTTACAGACCATGTAAATTCCCTTCATCACTTTATTGAGGTTTAAGATTAGGCTAGCTTTGCCTTTTTTCTGACTTCAATTAATGGCTATACTGTTTTGCAAGTGGTAATACACAATCCGGTGTTTTTTTCTCTCTTTTTTCGGACAGTTTGGGCAAGGGTTTTTAAGACGGATCTAAGACGGATCTAAGACGGATCTAAGACGTATTTTTCCGTATTGGTCCATCCATGGACATTACTTTTTTATTTTAGAAATATTTATTTATATTACTTTACATTAAACTTTTAAAATATAAATAAAAAATTAGAATGTTAGAGGACTGAAATTTTAGTATTTCAGAAAGGTTTGATTGGTAAACAGTCTCCTTCACAGCCACTCAACCCCTTCACTGCACTTTTGGCAAGACACACTGCTGAAACATTAAAACTAAACTATTATAAGTTAGGATCCCCAATAATATTTATTTTAATTAATATTACTCAAGTTAAATTAAGTTCAAAAATACTATTTAATAAACCTATAGGGTGTTTCAAAAGTCCGTTAACAGCTCTATATTCCTATATATCAATGTGATGTAAATTAATGTAATATAACCATCTCAATTAAACATATACATACATTGTAAGCAGTATATTAGAGCACAAGAACAGTAGATCACATAAGTATTACTACAACATTTACATTGGCTATCTGAATTAAATGCGAAGATGTACCGCTATTAACGGACTTTTGAAACAACCTGTATATGTTATGAAATAATTCATATTAAATTTTCCCTTTTTTATATAACAGGTAATGTGTGAATTTATTCAAAATATTATTAATTTTTTTCTAGATTTTAAACTAGGTATAGGTTAATTAATTTCAATGACCTATGACCTATTTTTAGTCATAGAATTGTTCAGATAAATATCATGGGCGATTAATTGATTTTTTGTTATTGAATTTCTACCTGGGCGATTAATAAAGAAAAAAATGGCAATTCATAAAATATCACCATAAATATCACCATGGTGTAAATACGATTGAATATATATGTATAAGGTCAAATGCGGAAACCATTCTTACTCAAGAAATTCGTCCAAATCGATACACAGTGTTTTTCAAAATTGTTTTAAAGTATTAAGGAGAAAATGGACAAAATATTGGAGAAGTTTTAAAATATTTCATAATTGTATTTAACATTGTATTTTTAATCTGTCCACTATAATACCATTTAGTTGGTTACAATCCCCTCTCCATGTGCCCTTCTTATACCCACATTTCCAAATTCACTCTATTAATTAGAAACATGGCAGCTTTACAAAAGTGTGCAGAAGAGATCAAGAAAGATATCGGCGATGTAACTATGGTTATAAACAATGCTGGAGCGGTGTCCGGAAAGCTACTTGATGAAATGTCGACAGAAGAATTTGAGAAGACCTTTAGAATTAACACGTTTGCACACTTCTATGTAAGTTTTCCAGTGAAGTTAATGAAATCTATACACCGCTACTCATGTGTACACACTGCTTAAAGGAATATGTGTGTTTATGTGTATAATACATATTATTGGTTTAATGTAATAAATTATTAATATTTAGAAGTTAAAAAATTATCTTGGTTTATTATTTCAAATGAATATTCTTATAAATAAAGTATCGTATTAATTATATAGTATAACACTATTAACAAAACTGCAATGACTGTACATAAATATTTTGGAATATATACACATTTGTATTATCATAAAAATCTTATTATAGTTTAGAAAAATGTAAATAATTAATTAAAATGTATCTTAATTTGATGATTACTATAAGTTTAGTCACAAGGCATAATGTACGTGCTATATTTTTATCGCTTAGTCATGTATCTATTTATGTACCCAATATAAGAAATCCTTAATAGGTGCATATATTTGCCAAATGTGGAAATATAGGAAAAAAATATGTATTGATGAGTTCATAGCATATACCATGAGCTACTAGATTTCTAGATTTCTAGATAATAACAGTTTCTTACATTCTCTAGTGGAAGAAACAGTTTTGTAAATAAATTTCTATTTTAACCCACAGACGTTGAATAGCACTAGAACAGAAACATAGTAATGTATTATTCAAAAAATGTTGTTGGGAAAAACATTTTACTTGGTATATATATATGTTTAAAAAAACACAACTAGAACAGTTGCTTAAACAGAATTCTTCCAGCAGGTGGTATCAGACTGGTATAATTGTACTGGTATGAATGCAATTAACACAGAATGGATAATTTAACTCCTGCCTGATACCAATTTCTTCTAATGAAATTACATATATTACTATTTTAATCACCTAAGAAATAATTCGGTCGAAACGGCTGTCGTGCTAGGAAATTTTCAATATAATTTATAGATTATTTATAAATTATAATAAAATGTTTTTACACAAATACTTTACATACATTAAATTATGTGTATGACAAAAAATCATCCGAAATAAGTATATTATATCCATTATTATATATATATATTATCCAAATACTATAGGATAAGTCATTGATGCTTGTTCATGCTATTTATCCCATTAACGGTTAAAGTTGCGTTTTCGCAACGCTATGATTGCTACCCTTTTACATTTAATAATGTTGATTGTTTTA
>JAYRBW010061359.1:0-10380 GCA_036023295.1 Invenusta paracnida | reverse complement strand
TGCCACTCGGGCCATCCTGCGTAAGGATCTCCTCTCCTCCATCCTGTCACATCAGCGGGTCCGCCAGGTCTACGGGTTGAGCAACTCTGATATCTCTTTCTTATCTTGCCCCTCCCCCCTTCTCCTTCCCTTGCTCTTTGCCCTCCCTCCCCCTGAATGATAAAAGGAATATATGTTTCCCCCATATGCGTGATATGGATTGTATGAATCAATGCAAGATGGTGGTTCTGGCCCAGCTGCGCTCAGGTCATTGCCGGGGGCTGGCAGCCTACGTCAGGGTGGTCAACCCGTCGGCCGATCCCTTATGCCCCAGGTGCAGGGAGGAGCCGGAGTATCTGGCCCACTGGCTCCAATGTTGCCTGGCCCTTACCCACTCACATCTGGAGTTGTTCGGGGGTTGTCCCCCCTGTCAGTGCTCCAGACCAGGTGATCACTCCCACCTCCTATAGTAGAGGGCAGACCAGTGACAGGACGGCCTCACCAGCAGCAGCAGTGGCAACAGTGGAATGCAAGCGTGGATTTAGCATCATGAAATGCATGAAAACAGATGGCAGAAGTAGCCTTTCACAAGAGCCACTGAATGATCCTATGCTATCAAACATGATCTCATTGGACATTTGAGAATACAATCCTACAAAGGCTGTCATGTTGTGGTCAAACTCGGCTCATAGAAAGCCAACCTTTGTAGACCAGCAGCAGTCTGATACTTCTTCAAATGATTCAGATTGATGTTTGTGACATTATAACTATCATACTTTTGCATCATAAAATATATCTTGTATGGACATTCAGCAGATACATTTTCTTCTTTTAAAAAGTATAGTATGGGGAAAATAACATTAGAAATGGTAAAATAATTGATAATAATAGAACTGATTGGGAAATTGACATATCCAATGGACATGGGAGATTAAAAATTATCTACTCGCCCAGTGGCAAGTAAGAATAAGGAGCCACTTCTTTTTCTAGTTGGCACCCCTGTGTGCATATATTTCCTACATATATAATTTTAAATTAGTTTAATATGTTTTTTCTAAATTATTATCAACTAGGTATACATATAATATATAGTAAAATTAATAACATAAATTATACTAGGCATGTTCAAAAATATTATCTACACAAATAAACTCATACAATGCATTTTAGTAATGATTATATGGCCTAATATATAATTTATTTAACAAAATTTTGCTCACATTAGTAAACTGTATAAGCATACAATAAATTATTTATTTTTTAACATATTAAATGGGTCATGTGGTCATAGTTATTTTGTTTAACTTGTATATTATTAGCAGTCATAATATTAATAATAATAGTACTCGGTTCCATAATCAAATAGATATAGAGATGAGTAAGTGGCTCTATAAAACCTGCCTTAAAATAAACAATAGATAATTAGGTATGTACTTAATAATTAGTAATCAATCCATTGGAGAATCCAGTATACTCATTGTTAGTAAAGCATTTTATATGGATTTGGATAAATATGGAAAAATTAAAATAGAAAAAAATACTAATAATTATCAAAAAGTAAAAATTAGCAAGATGCTAATTATTTTATGATCATTTTGGCATACTGAAGACTTGCATCCTGTCCTCATTCTGTCTAATAAAGTCTGTGGCAAGGCTGTTGAGGCCTAGATTATCTACCTCTTCATGATAACAATGCAACAATAGTAAATGATCTAGTCTGTCCTGATTCATAGACCCTCAAAGAAAGTTTTTTAGTCTATGGGAGTGCACTAAAGGCCTGCTCTGGTGTGGCAGTTGAAGCAGGAAAAACCAAATAGAGTTTCAAAAGTGTTTTTACTTTAGGCAAAATTCTTAAATCATCAGAATTTTTCTTCAGTTGAGAAAGAATCAGATGGAACTTAACACCAGGTTTACCTGCATCTGGTGCTACATTCTCCAGACATTGAAGTTGAGATTACAATTGAGTTAGATCCAAATCGTCACACAGTAGGTATTATTGGATTACAGCAGAAGAGGAAATTTTGTAATAGCTATGATTTAAAAACTATTTGATATTTTGAAATAATTCAAATTTTATCATGTACCACCACCAAATATTAACCAGAAAGTAAAATTTCATGATCATAAAATCCAAGATATTAAGGTTCAAAAATTGAAAATTAAAAGATAAATATTGGACTTGAGCTAACTACGTTTTTTATTAATATAACAGAGTATTTATCAGTATTTGTCAGTAAGTATTATATAGCACTTTATTGGTATGAGTGTATTTTCTATTAGGTAGGATATCATTTAATCTTTATAACTTAAATGTATGACCATGGTGCCACTATTTAAAATGTATAAAAAACGTAGTTTGCTCATGTCAAATATATATATTTTTAAAGAGCTAACACATTTTAGAGAGACGACATACCTATATGTTGCTCATTAAACATATAATGCTTAGGTATACATATGATAATCTATAAATTATATCATATCTATAATGGGAAATGGTAAAGCTTATAGTTTGAAACAGAATCTCAGTTATCTTTAAAACAACCATGTTTCAATTATATTAAAAAAGCAAACATAAATGAAACATATAAGAGATCAAAATATAATACTTATAGTTAGTAAATTGACAAGTGAAAATGAAAGACTTTCAAAGAAATAAAAGCAATTATTTAAAATGCTTTTTATGGGTAAAATCTAAAATGTGAATACAATCATAGCTAATTCGGTGCTAAAAATAAGTCGCTTCTATTTTAAGACAATGTACAATTTACCTATATTTCTAAACTGATAAGCCACATTTCAAACCAATACAATTTACACTGAGTTAAATTTACAGCTACATATCTCAAAATATAGAAGCATAAACTGTACAAATTTGTACAAAAATTAAATATTATATAATAATATATATATATTTGTTATGAAACAAAGGATATTTCTCAATGAACCAAGAATATATTATATTTAATATGTATATATAATAATTAAAATTATGTTTACTAATTTACAATAAAAATAAAAGATCTTACATATATTTATATAAAATATTGTATATAGTATGCAAATAGTAAAAATTATAAATACAGGTATTTACATGTTTGGAACAAAAAGTGCACCAATGTTTTACATATTTGTGAAATTTTATTTTGAGTCATTATAAGTCATAAAAGCTTGTGTATGTAGTCTATTGTTCCATCTATTCACTTAAAAATCATATTGCAAAAATGCAGAATGGGGCTTTAAAACTTCCCCTGCTTCCTCCCACCCAGTATGGATAGGATTAACAAAATATAATATGGCCATTAACTTTATTATGTAGACATATTATACTTTTATTGATAAAATACCAAGAAATCATTTTAATAATTATATAATTTAAAATATACATATTAAAATGACAATTAATTTTTCTACTCATTATTTTAAAACAGATACTTTATAAGTAATGCTTAAATATGTAATTTATAATATAATGCTATGTATAATATATGAAAAATTATTTAAATGTAATAAATAATAGTTTATTTTCCATATCATTATATGAAATAATTTATCTATACATAATTATTAATTTAATATTTTGTTTTTTATTCCAAATAATGTTTTTTATCTATGTTCACTATAACAGAGCTGATAATGAACGAAGAAGCAGAAATGTCGAAGAGCTCTGCTGGTAGTGTTCACATGATGCACCATTGTTGTTGTCAGCCGCAGTGCGTCTATACTGTAAGTGTGGACAGACTGGACTACTGCCTTGAAGAGATGCAGTTTAGAAGTTCTGCCTGCTAGCTTACAAGCAACTGATATTTTGTTGAAACTGGTTTAAGAGTAACTAATATTTGAAAACTCTGCATAAAATATATTCATCATCAGAATACTTTTTTTATGAAAGAAGCATCAAAAGTACAATTAAGGGGATATGTAAATGGAATATCATAAAGAACAGTTCGTGGTTCAGCTCTTTGCACTTCCAAAATCTTCTCTGAGGGTCCACAATTGGGCCATTCCACGTCACATGAGCTCATTTGGGGGATATTTCAAAGCGATGGCGAGAGCCAAATCTGATGCAGAACAGGTTTGCAGTTTGTCTTTCCGTCTAGCCAGAAGGGTGGTAGCTCCCAACAATCCCGCTTCGCCGTGTTGTTTATTTTTTATTATTTCGGGATAGTAGACTCCACGGGCTACTGGGGCTAGCGCTCGATATTTTTTATTAAGTAGTGTAAAGCAGGCTGGAGTCAGCGCTATTGCCTCGAGACTACAGAGCAGCACCGGTTCTACTGCCGATTTGAAAAGTTTAATCTTGGAAGCCTCGTTTGCAGGGGAGCGAAATAGGCGAGAGAGCTTGTTAGCTTCTATCCAAGCAGACGTCTTCCGGGCACGTATCGCACTGTCCTGGATGGCTTCTATCCAAGCAGACGTCTCCCGGGCACGTATCGCACTGTCCTGGTTGGCTTCTATCCAAGCAGACGTCTCCCAGGCACGTATCGCACTGTCCTGGTTGGCTATTTTCCCTCCGAGATATGTGAATTCATTCACTTCTTTTAGTAAATCACCAGAGGGCAGAGTTATGTCAGGGGACTTTCGATGCCGATGTGCAGGACTTCAGTTTTGTGAGCACCGATCTCCAGACCCACTTTGTTAGCTGCATGGTACAGTCTGTTTACTGTAGCTTGCGAGTTTTCGGCAGTGTCATTCAGTAGAGCGATGTCGTCTGCGAAGGTCATGTGTGATAAGTGAACATCAGGATGTCGTTGACTTCTTCGACGTTGAACAGGATATCCATCCAACTGTGCATCAATAATGACGACGAAGAGGAATGAGGCGAGCGTAAAACACCGAAGTAATTGAAAATGATTGACTGGTATTTTGTCCTATACTTATATGAGCTGATGACGTGCTATATAGTTACAGAATTGCCCTAATGAGAATATCCGGGACATCATATATTGAAGTCATTGTGGGATCGCAGCTCTTAAGACTGAATCAAATTCTTTGCGAAAATCAAAAATATGATTGAGAAGCTTCGCTAATATTTGAGGCAGTCATCGATAATTATTCTTAGGTTAGGTTATTCTCAACTGCTCTCAGCCAGCTGTTGAGCAGTGCATCTCCTTGGTATAAAACCAGTTTGCAGTGATGATAAGTGCTGAATAATGGTGGACTGGACGCGGCTCAACAACATTCGATTGTTCAGTTTTACAATTGTGCAGATTAATGAAATTCCTCATTAATTGTCTAAGGATGTGGAAGGTTCCTTTTTGGGATGGAAACAATAACTGAATGATGCCATTGCTTAGTTTTGAGTATGGTTAATTACTCGTGTGACATGCTCTATAACCGTATATTTAAAATGTATTCAGTCTTCACCATAAAGTGAAAACTGTCATTTGCAGGTGTCTGAAAGAGGTTGTTTGTATATGCGTGTAACTCATTTAAGATACTGAATAATATAGGAATGACAGGTCCATTTTCTCACCATTTATATGCCTACAAAAGGCCCTGGAAAAATCAGGTTCATTTTCTTAATCAGCTTCAGTGTTGTTTGCTTGCAAGTATTCCGCTTGGTGAGCAGATTGAATTAAGTTAATTGAGCAGTTAATGAAGTGTAAAAATACTTAACCAAGCATTCATCAGCAAATTGTCCAACCTTATAAGCATTGTAAATGACATATAAGCCACAGCTATCTAACTCCAAAAGTGCAGCACTCAAAAACACTAAGATATATGTATAGTGATTTGTTAAACTTTTTTGTGTCTGGTAACTAATTGTCAAACAGTTTATCATGACTTCTAAAAGTAAATTCTAAAAAAAGTAGTTTTCTCAAATATTGTTGGAAAGTTCATAAAAACAATGGTTAATTATAAACTAACAATTTATACTGGGTTTTTTTTTAGCTTCCTGGAGAAAAATATCTTTGTGTTGATCCACCACTCTTGCGTCCTTTTGACAGAATTGCAGACATGTCATTTATGAAGACTCTTCAAATTACAAAAATTGTTCACATGACACTAAAAAAATTACCTGATTATATGAAAAGGTTAGTATAGTAATTCAATTATTCATACTATATTGTTGGTGTAATCCAAAATCATACTAAATATTGATATGTAGTAATGTGTATTATAGGAAAATAAGAATGTATACTAAAATAGGACTATATGATGATATAATATTCTATTGATACAAACTTTTATTAAACAATTATTTTGGTAGCTTTGGATTTTTCATCCAGTTATATAATTTTTTAATAATTATTGGTTTTCTTTTTATATTTTAGAAATTATTCTTTTTTAAACAAAATTTGTATTAATTATATTAACTGTTCAAACTACTTTTTAAATCTAGAATGCTGGCCATTTGCTGACTATTTTCTTTCACTTATCACATTTATCTGACAAACTTAACCTTATTTATAGAGTTATTGATTTTACTCGATTGTAACTGGTGATAATGTTTTTGTTTTTAGAGTTATTTACCTGATCCAACCAACGCTGGAATCGACGAATGCAATTGCAAAACTTATCCGTAGTGACAAAGAATCCAATCTCTGTCGTCATGCTCTTATTGTTTTTGTACCTACATTGGTAAATTCTTCTCATATTTTTGGTTTAATTATTATTTACGTAGTGATTGATATTTTGAAGTTTAATTGAACATTCATAATAAATTAATTCTCATTAATATTGTCCGGTTTAGTACTATTTCATAATTCCTGCAACAGCTTATCAACTTAATAGTAACCGCATGATTTTATTTTGAGAAAGTATTGTGGACGTATATCATGTGTATTAAAAAAAGTATACTAATATTTTAATATAAAAACAAATTGTGTCGCAAAAAGAATTAAATAATGTTATGTATTATTACCTATTATAAAAATGTAATGGGCACCAAACAGTAAAAATACTGACAAAAATAACCTAATTTATTAGCTCTAATGCATTTTTGACACTAAATAAAAAATCTTAATTTAATATATTCTCCACTTTTTAAACTGTAAATTAATTAACGCAAAATGTTGAGACACCAACATGTTTATGATATGTTTTATCTGTTAAACTATTTATTTTCTAATAAGGATGTACCCGCATTTGTTTAGTGCTTTTTATATTCCTAAATATTTATTCCTTTATATTTAAATATATTTATATTCCACAAAATATTCCACATATGTTTATCTAAATTATGTGTATTTTTTTAAGTTTCAACATATAATTTAAGTGTTAACATTACATGTAGTGCTTTTGTCTATTGCTGTAATTGTTTAGATCTTTGCTTTGTTCTATAAGGGCAATTTTGTTTTTTTATGTATTACTTTTTCGAATTCTAATTAAATAGTTAATTTTGATGAAGTCATTTAGTTTAATTTTTTATAAAGCATAAACAGCTTGGGTGTTTAGTTTGTCATGGCTAATAAACATCTTTGTAACGTAATAATAATATTACATTTTCATTTGACTTATATACATAGTTTCTGTCTCTTTCTACAGTAGCTACATATATCGGTTTTTCTAAGTGCATATTATGTCAAACAGCTATTTTTGATAATTAAAATGTATCAATTCTGCCTTAAATTTTTGAAGGGCATTGTTGTGTTTCGAAAATATATATTTTAAATCAATAAAATTACAAAATAATCATAGAGTAATTGATAGATAGAGTTGCGACTCTTCTTTATTATTGGTAACAGTTTGATGCTACTATTTTCTTACCCTAAAGATTGGAAAAATAATGCTTTAAATACAATATCTTAAATAGAAAATATGGTTAAGAAGTTTTACATATAAATGTAGAAAATTAAGTTTCATCGATTCTTGTGACATGTTAAATTGTTCAAGTCTCGATAATTAATCTTAAAATTATGAATATAATACTGTTTATTTCTTACCAACTAATGCAAACTTCATTGAAACACAACGATTTTCTACAAAAATGTATCACGCGATGCAGATGAAATCAAGAAGAGTCAGAACTCTATCTATGTATGATTTACTCCATAAAAATAAAATTGCACACAATATTTACAAATAAATACACCAACATATTCTGCTTGGAAATTTGTTTTATCTTGTTCTCTAGCGCCTGGCTAGAACTCTGATATCCAACATTTGGTTTAATATTGTCTTACCAATTTATTAGCGATAAAATACAAGCTTTTTCAATTAACAATGCTGACTAAAGCTGATATCATTTCTTAAGCTATTTCGTTGACACCCTTGTTATTGGTTTGGTGATATTGCCATATCATTAATTCATTTAAAAAATAGATTACTTTTACGGATTTTTTTTAATTTTACCTATTCGATTATTATAAGATGGATTTTATTTTAAGTGATTATAATCTGACACAAACCACCATTAAAATAGTAAAAATAAAACTATTAGTAAAAATTTTTCTCTGAAGCTATTTAATTTAGATTAACATTTTCACCTTCTGTAAGCTAATTATTAAACACAGTCTAAATCGACTTATTTGTTTACTGTATATGAATGTTTATATTTACATTAATTACGTGTGTTGCATAAAGATAACTCCTCTTTGAGATGACAAGCAGTACCAGCTGACGCCTCCCCCTTTTCTCTTACTGACTCTCTATGCAGCCTGCAACATGCCGCTACCTGCTGGAGTCGGAGGGCCTCGTGGGACACACAGTGCGCTTGACTAGCCTCCCTCTGAACTGGACCCCTGTGGATCAGGATCTACTGACTCTACGCTTGCCCCAGGTCTTCACCAGCTTCTTCTTGGACCAGGATACCAGCTGGGTTCACTGGATGGGCACAGCCATCGGGCAGATCCTCACCAATGCCCTGCGCACTCCCGCATATGCCTGTAATCTTCACCCCTTTGGTCGAGCGGCGGAGGTAGCTCACAAAGCCATTAGCGACTATCTCGCCGGCCGAGATGCCAACATGAAGACCAAAGCTGCCGGCTCCACTTCTATCTTCCTCTTTAGTAGAGGTTTGTACACCATCTCTTCACGTGTATCCCTGTATTCTGATTAAATCTAATCTTGTAGCTAATTTTAGTGATACCTTAACCAGTTTCATATTCATTCTTCAAACTAATTTTAGTATAAAAGATTACTCATATTTTATAGTATTTGATATGATTTACTGATTTTATCTAAAACCTCTTTTTCAGATCTCAAAACAAAAAGTGACACTCTTAATAATTGCAAAAAATTTTACTTATTCCTAAATATTAAATTTCTAAAATTATTTATAAGTTTTCCGGTTTCCTATTGATATGATATTGCGTTACTATTTCTTAGGAATGGATGTTAATGTTTATCAATATTCATTGAATGATTATGGATTATAACAACATTGTTTTCCAGATATTGACTTTGTTACACCTTTGTGCATTCCCATCAATTACGAAGCTCTTCTCAACGAAATCATTGGCATTGATTTAGGTAATTTTCTGTTTTATTTTTAATGTGATATTTCTTGTTAGAACTGGATTATAATTAGCATTAAATATAATATTTTATAAATTAGACTTCACTAATAGTTGGTTTCTGTATTGGTTAACTACAATTTATTGAGGAATTAAAAGTATCCTTGTTATAAGTTTACGACTTTATAAATTGATAAATTTACGAATCTTTAGAAATATTGATACTTCTATAAATATATCAAAATGAATTTATAGAAAATTTTTATTAGTTAAAGTTCAAATGAATTATTTGATATCGACGAAATTGAATGACTAATTTTGAATTACTTCTACTCTTTTTTGTAATTGAACATTCGTATATATGTACTATGCACATGCAATTTACTTCTATATACTTGTAGGTTTATTACAAGAGTTAACTATAATCTATGTTTTGTGGAATTTTCCTGTGTTTGTAAACGCTTTTGAAACAGAATAATCTCTTTACCTACAGTGTATACTAATTTCCTATTTGGTATATGTATGTATAAGTTACTCACAATATATCCATAATTTAATTCGTCAATTTTATGTAATTTTTACGAAAGGTGTTGTGACATTTGATAAAGAAATAACTGGTAATGCAGAAACGATTAATCTCTTTCTCAACAGCAAAACGGAAATCTATAAGGTGAGTTTTTAATTTTATCAATTTAATGACAAATCTATAATGTTAATAACTTACAAATATACAGGGTGTCCACGTGTCCTCGAAATTCGTGCATGTCCTCGAATGTGCTCGAATTTTATCACTGTACTCGAATGTACTCAAATGTACTCGATTTTTTTTTCAATGTACTCGAATTTGTTTGTGTTTACAATTTAAAAAAATGACAGTGTTATTTCAAAAATGCTGTATCAGGTCTGTATAGTTAATATTATAATTACTGTATTATTATTTTGTGTGTATTGCTTATTATATTTAATACAATATTACTATTCTCAAATATATACTAATTGC
>JAYRBW010061358.1:0-10380 GCA_036023295.1 Invenusta paracnida | reverse complement strand
ATTTCCCTGAGTGTGTATGAAATTAGGATGAGTCATCATAAGCGTGTCATCTCTATACTCTCTTATCTCTATGGTTACACTACTACAACTCAGTGAGGCTACACCGATGGATGGCTTCTCATATGGTTATTTTCAATATAAATCAGCTGATGACGTATATACACAACACCTGATTTTTGTTTACTTAATGTGTATAATGCTAAAGTCATTGTCTAAATTTTTTAAATAATCACATCATTGTATAACACATAGGTACAAACCAATAAGAAAACAGAATTTTCTCGTTTTTATATTTAGTTAGTTGAACCAGTTTTATCGTGTAGACACTTATTTCTGTCTAACTAATTTGGTCGTGTAAGCACGGCTTAAGCTCCCATTGACTTTAAATATTACACCTTTTATTGTATGAAAAATAGTACGCATAATAATTTTAATACCTTAAAATGTTCCTCTTTTTGTATTACTTTTTAAAAACTTTTACAAGTGAAATCAATTTTCATTAAGGTGGATAACGTTTTTTTCGTACCTCTTTTTTTATAAGAGGTACGAAAAATCTCTTATTCTTTATTGACTTTAATAAACATTTTATTTTTATGTACAATTTATAATATATTGTTAACATATTATTATATTATACATTTTCACACTACATAAGTTTTGTTTTTGAAATCTCACGAGCCTTATATTATAAAATATTTAATCGATACTATTTTCAGTGTACATCATAATATTGATATGTTTAGCATATTAATGGATTTTTAAATTTGTTAGTTGATTTAAGTTAACCATTGTTCTTCACATTTCATTGTGTTCCATGTAAAATACATTTAGGATGAAGACCTGAGCAACGAGAGCAACGAGATGAGCACGATTGAGATTGAGGACTTCTCTAACACTGGTTACTCCAGGTCTTCCTCCACAGCCGCCACAACAGGTGGGAGTCGCTATAGCAGCATGGGCAGTGCTGGTCGCCGTTACTTCCACAGTCTCGCAGGTAGTGGCGGTTCTTCAACAGCTGCCGCTGCCTCCGCCGCCCAGTCAGCTTCGAGTGTCACCGCCGGTGGGGCTGTTACAGGTACTTGCATGTTCAGTTGAATAGTTAATTTTTTAATGTAAATAAAATATATTATGCGCATGAATTATGCGTTTAATTCGAAAAATAGTATAAATATATCAGTGAGGTTAACTATTACCATTGTCAATCAAAGTGAAAATAACAACTGTTTTTCGTTATTCTATTTAAACATTGACTTTTATTACATCTTTATGCTTAATTCATTCTATTTTAACGCATATATTGGTAATGATAATTTCTTCTGTTATGAATTTGAATTAATTAATTTGGATTGGCTAATTATTAAATTTAAAAGTCATTTTTTTCTTTAAAATAATTTAGACAAAAATACTGGATTTCTCTTAATGTTTTATAATAAAATTTTTTATAATTATGTAATTATATTTTTGTTTGTAAAATGTCTGTATTATAAAGTTTTTTATTTTTAAAATTTACTTATTTTAGAACGTCCATGAAATACAATCAATTATAAAATAATGAATCAAAACATTTTTAAATAGGTAAATTACAGGGAGTACTAATTAAAACTTATTTATTTATTTAATGAGTAATGAATTTTTATGAGTACTAAATAAAACTTATTTATTTATTTAATGAGTAATGAATTTTTAACCACATTTTATTTGAGGGGTTCGAGAGTTTGAGATTTATTATCTTCTGTTTTCCGGAATGGTTATTTAGTAAAGGTAAATTAATAAAATGTAAATTCATCAATAAAAATGTTTGTTTCCAAAATGATTTTGTATCCGTTTATAAACTGGAAATATATAATTTTAATTTGTAATTTATAGTGTATTAACTATTTAGTAATGTTTTATATATAATGCTTTTTTATAAAAATATCATGATGTGTTCTGTAGAATTTAGACTTAAATTTTACAAATTTTATATTCTGAAAAAAAACACAGTTCTGTTAGTGAACGTTTAGAATTTCTATGCATCTCACTGAACTCATACAGGCGGCAGTGCAGCTACTGGTACAGGTGGTACCACAGTTGGAACAGGCGGAAATTCTGCTGGTGGTGCTGGAGGTGGTGGAAATTCTTCCGCCCCACCTTGGATGACGTGGGCACTGCGTTCTAACCGCAGTGGGAGTGGCGCTGGCGCAGCAGATACGGGAGGGGTTAGTAATCTCGGTGGAGTCACAAGCGGTGGTGGTGGATCGGGAATCTCCAGTTCGGTGAGTGTAGCTGGGACTGTTGTACAAGGTCTACTACAAAGTGGACGCCGAAATGCAATCGCTGGACTTCACTTACAACCCACGGCAACTGCTTCTTCTGTGCCAGAAAGTAAAGAGGTGAGAATCGATTTATTACATGGAATCTATATTATTTGATTTTTATGAAGGATGGATATAATTTAAATAATGCTAGAGTACCTTTATAAATATATTACCAAGTGTTTTTACCAGTACATTAAAAAATTATTAAAAATGAAATCCAGTTTTAGAAATATATAGATAAATCTATGAAATTGTCTGTGGAATCACTATTACTGCACTATTAGTTTACTTACAACATAAAAAACCGCATTTAAAAGAATTGAAGGATCTAATAATTGAAAAAGGAGATATTATAATTTGGTTCATACTTATTTAACCGCTTTTAGATTTAGCTCACTGACAGTTAGTATGCTATTTGATGGTTGCATGTTTAATTTTGGAAATATTGACAATATAATATTGCCGCTACAAGATCTATTTCCCGTAAATGCCAATTGTGAATTTTTCAGGAGAGCCGAAAAATCATATTATATTCAATTTTTCAAATGTGATAGAAAGAATATTAGAACATTTTCCAACTAGAAAATTGATTATCTTAGAAAACATCCTATTGCATGGCATCATGTAAAAATATTTTCGATTGTATTTAATAGTTTACTATTATAGTTGATTAAATGGATTTACAGCAAATAGATCCAAATGTATTGGCGCTTACGGCAAATTGAACAAGAGATGATACGTCGTTATTATTATTAACATTTTTTAGCGAGATATATATCATCTTTATGATGAAATACGGGTATATAAAGAAGTGAAGTAGTAGTTTAGAATAAAACGAAATTACTTTAATTAGATTTAGTATTCAAATTTTCTTATTTAATAAATTTAATATTAAGAATATATTTAGTAAATGCCATTGCATACGTCTATGCTGTAATAATTTATTTTTCTGTATAATCACGATAAAATATGTTTAATTTACTATATCCACAATTAGTTTAGCTTTAATAGCATTAAACTGAACACAAAATCATTGAGTTGTTGCTCTATGATTAATTTGAGATATCTGAAACAGTTTCTTTTTTATGTATAACGATTGACGATTTATAAACCTATTAGTGAGTAAACAAATATCGTAATATCAAGCAAACAATGATCATAATAACATTGATAATTAGTTAGTATGAAATGTAACAGTACAAGTTAATGTTTACAAAGAGCATAAGTCCTAAAATTCATTTAACGATCACTTCCCGTAATCATTGCTTATTTTCTCACAGTTTTGAGAGCATTTATCAGACCATCTTATACCAATCTGGATTCGTTTCACCGCCTTTAATTCAAGTTTCAATGTCTTGTAAGAATACCTAAGAAATTACTTATAACATTCGGTGACTGTTTACCCACCCTTTAGTTTTCAAGAGAAACTTTCTGAATTACAACCCCGACCCATAAAGTTTAGAATTTTCAAGTGTTACCAGCGTAGGTTTTGCTAAAAAAAGTCTCGCTTTTTACCCTTAATTCTTTTTATATATCTTTGCTTAAGACGTTCTGCAAGATGTACGGTCCTTTTTGTTTTCATTATTATCTATAAATAGATGTTTCTATCTTCAAAATAGTTAACATGGCTGTCTGTAGTGAAAGATCATAGATTTATTCCAGTAATATACGTTTTCTGATCCAATTTATGCTTTATGCTATAACGGTTGAATTTATTGTTATAGTAAAATATGTTGTACAATGTTGTTCAAAATAGTAAATTTGTATTCAATTAGTTTTAACCCTTGTGGATGGGAGTTATCTCTATTTTGTTCTATTTTAACCCATTTTTAAAGTATGTCAACGTAGTCAAAATTGTTGACTAATAGTTAAATTGAGGCATTATAATAACCGATTAGAAATTTCAGTCATACTTCACATAGTTTAATTACACATTGAGTTTGTAAAGTAAGTTACACCACCTCTACGTCCGAAGGGCTACCTATAATATTTTAAAACTATCTTGTCATTTACAACAAATCGAACGTACGATTTTAAAATTCAGCATGGGCCTATTTGCTGTAAAATCCATGATTGTGTCGTTTAAGGCATAGAACCATTTAGTCGACATTCCAAACTGGCGTTTACGAAAGATAAAGTTATTTTGAAAGTTATACATTTAATTTCACTCATAGCATATGCAACACTAAATTCTGATCACAAAAATGTAACAAATTATTGATAAAATGGCGTTTACGGCAAATAGATCTTGTAGCGGTGATATTATGTACATTATGTTATACAACAATTAATGACAAACCCATATTAAATGCGCAGATTTTAAAGCTATAGCATAAATGATTTATTTTAACTCAGTTGAGGTGCGTTTTTAAGACAAATCATAATTCATTAAAGAAAGGTCACTAAGTAATCCGAGGTAATAAAATACCAACAAGCAATCGTACGTTATTGGCTTGTTTTTCTAGTTATATTTTTATATGCTTTGTACAAACTTCTTTAACTAATTCTGTCGTATAAAATGCATTATGAACTATGTATAAAAAATAATATATTATTATAAAATAATGTAATATTTTTAGTTTTCAAAATATCTTTTCAGATGATAGTTTTCTAATTATGTTCGAATTCATTGATGTCTATCACTTCTCTTCTAGTGTGGTATTCAGGCGACCCAGATCCAATTGACCCGCGCTTTTGCCGCAGTTATCCGCTTGATTGGCGACCTATTAATTCAAATGCGCCAGCAGAACCCCCTTGGTGCTTCTTCTACAGATGCCACTTCCACCCCTACAACCACCACAGACAGAGCGACTACTTACTCTTCCCGTACGATTGGTGGTGGTAGATCCTCATCATCAGCAGTTGCTGGTGGCAATGCTACAGGCAGTCCCACTGCTCCTCCCCTTAGCCTGGCTGAGCAGACGGCACTGTGTGCCTCAACGGGTCGCTCATTAACTCCAGTGTGGATTTGGTTGAGCTGTGTTATGGACTCAGTGGAGGGCCAACTCAGATTTGGATCATCCCTCAATAAGTTTACAGGTAAAAGCGTCTTATCGCTTAGCTTGTATCTTTTTCATTTTATATAGTTTTGCTAACATGGGTAAATAAAATATTGATAATTTTTTTATTACAACAATATTAATCGAAAGAAAATGTATATTACCAGATCATTGTAATGTTTGCTTTCTTAGCTATTTATTATTTATATGTTATACTATTTTCAAAATAAATAAATAAATAGTATAATAATGTAATTATAATATAATTTGTGACACTATTTTCTTCTTGCAACAGTGAGTGTTAGTTAGTGGTTTTTAAATGCTTTTTGATTCATTATTTTAAAATTGGTTTATTTTAAAGTCTAAAGTAGTTATTAAAATTATTTTATAATGAGCTTCATTTGTTTGTTTTTATCCTGCATCGCAAATTTGTTCATATTTTCACACGGTGTCATAGATAAAATATAATGCCACTTTTTTTTATTTCCTCATTTTTATTTAACTCCTCAATGAGATATTCATATTAATCTTTAGTTGTTTTTATAATTAGCATGCCAATAAACCTATAATATCAAGCTATACATTGCGGGTGATTGTTGTTTACAATGAAAATATCTTTATTCCTTCGTGTGTCTCTATATGAGTCTACATAAGCCACTTCCTTCCTGCTCATTTAGAGTCCCTCTATGCCGGTGTCCCCTCGCACCAACAACAATCTCGTGATACAACTAGCAGCAGTGGTGCTGGAGGTCGCCGAGGACAATCGGGTGAGTCAGCGCCACCCACAACCTCTCTGTCGACTTCATCGGGTGTCACAGGCGGTTCCTCTTCCTCAACTCTGTCAAGTAGTGGAAATCTGGAGTCGAACCGGCATGATCTGCTCAATTACATGCTTTCAATAATGCGTTCTAACTCGGACGAGCACTCGGATAGTCTCCCAGTGATAGACCTGACAAGCTACAAGCATGTTGCCTACTCCCTGGATGCGTTCCTCTATCTGATAAAGTCTTTCGAGTCTTGGACTGAGGGCGCAGTGGTGCCAGTTGCAGGAACGGGGATGACTGCTGGGGGAACTACAACAGGTCAACCCCCGCCCCCTACACCAGAAGAGGATCAGTATATGTGGCCCGATCAAGAGGAGATGGATGAGGAACAGGTGAGTTAGTGCAGCTATTTGGCACAGTATTGGCTTCTTTTGACCAGTATCCTAAAAAAGTGCAGCTATTTGGCACAGTATTGGCTTCTTTTGACCAGTATCTTAAAAAAGACTTCATTTATAAATTGTGGGTCTAGTTGGAATTGAATTATAATACTTTTTAATTGGTTTTCTCTACTCTTCCTTCGCCTTTATATGAATCGTGATAATGACTTTATTATCTAATTGCACATCAATTAACCGGTGCAATTTTAAACTTACTATTGAAATATCATTATTATTGTAATGAAAAGATTGATTCAGACTAAAATTGTTGTGGAATGATTACCTAAATTATATTGTGTAATTATTTTAATTTCTTGCACTGTTTATTCATCACATGTATACAAAAGGATCTGAAAATTTCTACTAATTATAAAAATAGATTTATTATTACTACATTACCTTATTCTGTTTTCATTTCTATCTATAGGAGGATCGATGCAGCCTACGGCCAACAATCGGTTCTGAATGTGGCGACAGTGTTGCTGATGAAGAAACGGTTGGCACTACACCTGGCTCCAGTTCAACTACACATGGTTAGTTCATTATAATAGTTACTGGGGTTAACTATCGAGGGTATTATATATTTCATTATTATTATATGTCGCAAGTCTGTGGTATTAAAAAAAATGTTTTGAGATATCATTCTACCTTATATAATATTATTTAATACAGTAATTTGAGCAAGTTATTAGTATTATTTAAGGTTTCTTGCAATTCCAATTTTTAATAAGGTTGCAAGTTAGTGAATTATTCATTAACATTTTCTTATGTTTCCTGTGAATGTTCTATTTGTTTTGAATATACTCATAGGTTATATAAATCCGGTATCCTCTTTTTTTTGTGTTTAGAGCAATATAGCTAAAGGTATATTTTAATTATTTTTGTAGTACCCATCAATTATAAACTAATGTTTGATTTGAATAAACAACATTTCCTAGATTACTACGCATAACCAGTGACTAAATTATTTATGAATTCTCACTCAAACCTGTTCGTAATGTATTAACAAGTGATTTTCAGAAATATTTTCTATTATGTTCTCTGCAATTCTACCTTTGCAGGTGCCATAACGAGTATCCAGTGGGCTAAACGGGAGGACAATTTCTTTCGTCGGTCGGAGAGTACCCTTTCTCTAGCGGGTGTTGGTCTTGATCCCGTAGAGACACCACTTTCGGAGGCTCTCCAATTGGCAAGGAAACCGCACCTACTCCATCCCAGTTGTAGGAGAGAGGATCTCTTTGGGACTACCAAGTTAGTATCAACCAAACACCTTTTTAGCCATATATATTCATGTCAGGGGTGAGTTGATTCCTCCACCGCCATCGCTTCCATCGCAATTTTGTTTTAATTTCTACGTCTACAAACGATTGATTGCTCTTATCCTATAATACAATAGGATAGATACTTGTATTATATTAAAAATAAAAATTAAAAAAATTGAGCTTCAATTGTAAAAATATTGCTATTCTTTAAATTGGGAAATTTTAAAATGCCACTGGGTACAAATCAACTCTCCAAACAATGACAGACGTCAATTTCGGAAGGTTTGACACCATTATCTACAATTATAAGGGGGTCAATGATGGTACCTCGCTCCTTGTAGCTGGAAGGTGCTAGCTATTTAGCTATTCACTGCAATAAATCTCAGGGGTTAAAGGGTGCTGAAAACATTCCATTGCACGAGTATATGAAGAAGGGTATTTGTTAATTTCTTTAAGTAAGTTCATTTATGATACGTTTGAAATTATCGATTATTTTGTAAATGATATTTAACTGAAGGACGATATTAATATTGCATTTATAATGCTCTTTTTTGTGTAAGTTTATACATTTCTCAATTGATTGAAAAAAATCAGCAATAATTTCAAATCTAAAATATATTTAAGCTTTTGCTTATTAATACTAAAAAATTATTTAGTTTATTTGGATACTGTTTTTTATACCGTTTCAATTTCCAAAAACTTGTAATAAAATGCCTTTCACACTTTATGCTGTAGATTTTTTCCTGAAGACTTGGACATGAATCGACTTCGTGCCCAGCGCAACGATCGTCTTCCTATTCATCTGGGCATGACCAGTCATTGGGGGTCGCTTGTTAATTCCCTATGTCAGGATGGTTAGTATTTTCGCCTTATTCTTTGGTAGTATTCACTTTACTTATTATATAAATAAGATATGATTCTTATATAACTTTTTTTGTTTTATTTTAGAAAGAGATAGTGTATATTATTGAGAAAACTTAGTGTTAAGTCATTCATTTTAATATTGATATTTGGTTTTCAATAAAATAATAGATGCCTTCTATTTTGGTACACAGTTCTCTTTTATTTAAAATTTTATATATATTTTATATTAGAAGTAGTTTGATTTATGCTTAAATAAATTTTGTAATAATAATATAAGGTTTAAATATAAGTTATTTATATTCTACATATTGTATTAAATCGATTAAATAAAGAAAAACGTTTTCCCCTGTTGCTGATATTAGTTTGTAACTAATATAACAATAATATATTACAATTCAACTAGTTTTTTATTGAAATTTCTTTGGAATATTATTTTTGTTTTACTTTCTTACTACGAATAACTTGGTTGTTCTTATTAGGAAGCGGACTCTCTCAACCACGAAGCTTCCTTGACTTTGTTGGTCACCCTGGAGTCTTGTTGTCCCGTTGGCACGTCACACTGGAGATGTTTGGCCGGTTGTTCGCCGAGGATGTGGGTTCCGAGCCTAAAAGTGTCATCCTAGAGCTGGGCGGCTTCCCAATCAAAGAGTCTCGATTCCGCAAAGAAATGGAAAGGATACGGAACAGTACTCGTCGTGATCTTACACTTGAGGTGGGTGGGTTTCTGTTTATCTGGAAACAGTACCTAACTTGAGTATGTTTTTGTAATGAACATTTAATTTAGTATTGAAATAGACTTAGACTAGATATACATAATATATATAGTGCATAGTAGTAGGAATATAATATATTAGACTAAATATGGTATATTGCATTGTATTTGTGGTAGTTAGCAGTAGAGAAATATTCACATGCGGATCTATAATTTATCTAACAAATATTTTTTAAAGTTGTACATATAATCGATATGGAGAAAAAGATGTTTCAAAATTAAATGCACAATATGTAGCATACGAAAAGGCATAATCATGGAAAGCAAAAGTTTGTAGCTATTTTTTAAAATTATTTTAAAGTTTATGGCCTCTGGGAGCGTGGGAAGTGTAGGACTTTCAACCATTACAATAGCTACTTTATGAAATAGGCACAGAGATTAAAATATTGTCCCCATTCTAAACTTAGGTTAAATGAAAGTGTTTTTATTACCTACTTCGCAGTTTTTCCTTTGTTATTGTTAGGATTTCTACATTCATTTTGATAATCTCTATTCCTATTAATCACTTCTTGTAAATTTAATGTTTTTAATTGACACCAAATATCATAATATAAGATCGTTTGTTTTAATTTATTCCTCATTCTAGCTGATTTTTAATTTTAATTTTGAACATTAATTTTATTTTATTTTTAATAAAAACCCATTGTACTTTTTATGGTCTATTAGTGACTATTTATTATGTGTCGAGATGAATTTTAAATTGTTTTATCATATCTTGCAATTATTCGCCTCTATTATATATTTCATCGATAAATCGGCCAAAATGTAAGAACATAATATTAATGTTTTAAATTGTTAAATATAATATACTTAGGTATAATATTATGGTAGAAAGTTGTGTATATTCCTTGGAAGCATAGTAATTAAGAAAAACAGATATAAGCCGGAGCTGCGAAATAGATGTTATATTTAAACCCAAATTTTAGCTGTAAGACAGCCTCGTCAGGGGTATATCTGACAAAGGTAACATCTATTTCGCAGCTCC
>JAYRBW010061357.1:0-10380 GCA_036023295.1 Invenusta paracnida | reverse complement strand
AAATCTGTGTAACTGTTTAATTGTATTAAATATATTGGTTTCTTGAAGTGTAACCTTACTTTTGGCACACCCTGTATAATTATAAACATATTATAAAACCATTTTGTATTCAAACATCTTAAATAATTTATCCAAACAAACATTAACAATATTTTACAAGAACAATTACATAACTGAATCTATGTAGATAACAGAGGGCATTGAATAACTTATAATAGCACGGTACAAATAACGTAAGTATGATAAAGCAAAATACATGTTATAAAATACATATATGCTAATACAGAGATTGTATGATAGATGTGTGTACCTAAATGAATAAATTCTACCAACTTTTGTAGGTACTTTCAACTAAGTTTGACCATAGTAAAAACATTTAAGTTAATCACATTTTAAAAATTCAAACAATTTTCTATAAAACGTAAAGCAACATTGTAAAATACATATATTTTAAATAATTTATTAAAAGAAACAATATAATACATAAATTGTCAAAATTGTCATTAAACCATTAATAGTGATACCGAATTACAATAGAATTCAAAACCCCTATTGATATTAATTAATTTAGGCAATCGGCAAAATTTACAAGACACTGGATAATTTTGCGCGGTACATAAATACCGCGTTATTTTCAAATATACATAATAACTACATTATTTCAAAACAGAACATTAAGACATTAATCGTGGCGCATTATCTTGGATGTGCATGGCCTTGGCTTCATCAGTTTCATTCAAAGAGTCATCAATTGAAACGAGCTTTTTATCATTTCGTTTCGAAGTGGCTAAAATGCTTGTTTCTCTGCTTTTCGTTTGACCGTTTCTTCTTTCCTATTCAGGGTGTTCTCACATTTTTCCTTCTTAATTTCCTATGTCAATTTATTTCCAGTTATTTAGTATATTTTCAAATCTAAACAAAATACGATGGAAATGCAGTTTTGCAGGAACAGATTTTTTTGCGTATTTAATAAAAAAGTATTACCATATAAATATATATTTAATAAACATTTATGCAAAGAAAATTATATATACAGATAATAGAACATTCTAAAAATAGCCATAAAAAGTATTTAATTCAAGAAGCAATTATGTGAATCAATATTGATATAGAAAGCTATACACATAAAAAACCAAACTAAAATGGAACAGTTAATCGAGTAAAAACCAGTAATCTAAAATTAAGCAAATAATAAAAACTAATATTTTATATACATTATATCTGTAGAAATGGCAAACAGTTTATCCAGAAAAAACGAATATTCCATATAGTCAAATTGTAGTACAGATTAATCAATGATATCTTTTGGAAAAGCAGCCACTTGTTTCACAATCAAGTGGTCTTCAGACTCAGAATTAGCCTTCCAACACAATATTTTCGCGTGCAATGCCTCAAATTCCTCTTTCCCCTTTCAGTATACTCTTTTTTCCATACGATCTGCAAACTGTGATTCCTCTAATGCAGTCCGATACCTCTCGGAAGTCATATGAATATTCAATCGATTTCAGCACACTTGACCGCATAGACTATTAGATATCAGAGATAACTGCTACCTATTGTCCGATAAAACCTAATTGTTAACCGAGAAATCACTTTTCACAGAGGCATTCATTCCCATGCAATAAGATAAGCATTTTATTAATTACAAACCTCAGGGTTTTGTAATCATCTTTGTTTACAAAGAGAAACATAACATCTATCCAGGTGACAAATATTTAAATCAAAAGCATTAATTTATTTTTTAATATTAATATATACCTCATCTTGTTGTGTCCATAGTTTACCGGGACTCTTAAGTCGACGTAGAAAGAGCGCGTGCCATTTATGTCGCAATTGCAAAACCATTTGAGCACTTTCGCAATCAAGTCGGAAATGCAAGAAGTCGTCAAGACGAAGAGGAACCCTTTTTCCGGCGTCACTTGAACTTCCCTCTTCTGATTCACTATCGGAGCTCATGCCACCGCTGCCACCTTGACCTGTGCCACAAAACGCAGTTAATAAAAACTTCTTTTTTAAATAATTTATATTATTAATATAAAGTGTAAATACTATAATATAAATATAATATATACTATAAGAATATAGCATTTTTGTACATCCATCGAAAATACGATTGATCTTACCATAATAATGCAATAAATAGTCAGTGCTGAAAATCAGGCGTACATAAATAATTAATAAGTATAACTAGCCATTAAAAAATCCATCAAAATTTAATTATCTTACTTCGCGATTATATCCATTTTATCCAAATAAAAGACTAAGTTGTGAATATTTTGTACGTGTTAATTGTCACGATGTGTTGAATGAGGAGGTACATACCGGTGTTAGATGTTCCTGAAGAAATCATTCCAGAAGTAGGGGTGAGACAACGTTGTCCACCTGTTCCCGAAATTGAGCCACCTTGGGAGCTGGAACAGGCTGAGTTGATGGCCGAGTGACAACTGGGACTCGGAGAAGAGCTACTCGGAAAGTCAACATAGTTGTTGCCACCTTGCATGACGTTTGATGCTGATTGTTGTTGTTGCTGCTGCTGCTGCTGCTGCTGTTGTTGTTGTTGCTGCTGCTGCTGCTGTTGTAATCCCGCTTGAAGATCTAATGAAGTTGAATTGGTTAGATTTGGAATACTGTTATATTGTAATGGTACTTAATATTCCAAATTTGATATTAAAAAGATAAACAAAATATACATTTTAGTTGTAATCTAATGAAGTATAAACATGACATGATACTTCATTTTAAATACAATTAAAATATTTTATCGAGTGACAAGTATACATAATCCGAAAGGCGATACATACTATTATGTAATTTACTTCATAGTATTGCGGCCACAAATATCTAATTTGTACAAGCTTATAATTATTGTGTTATCCTAAATGTTATATTTATCAGGGTTGGTCCAGGATCGCAGTGAAGTCCTTTAACCTTCAGTTAATCTTTCACAGGAAAAATCCGGATCGTTATATATTATAAAATCTGATATTATAGTACATACATATAATACGTATGTTAAGAATACAGAAAAGTGCTGTGTTCCAAAATATAATAAAATATTGTGTTATCAAATATAATAAGGTGTTACGTTACAACATTTTTTGGCTCCAGAGCACTATCACGTCATAATGAATCAATCTGCTTTTGAAATTGTTTCATTTCAAAATCCAGCCTATAAGTTTTTTTGTTTTCAAATCTTTAATTTCTTATATAGGGCAAATTGTTTCAAGCTTTTATGCAATATTTTTCTTTTTTATCCAACAATTGTGGAGTAATTTCAATGTTGGATAAATAATCTACCTGTGTAGATATTGTTTTAAATATACTATATCAGTATTAACAGGGAGGTAATTAGCAAATAAATTAAGCACATAAGAAATATTTAAGTCCAATACAACAAATTTTAATATGTATAACACGTTTTTAGAAAACTATAATCAGTGACAATCGACTTAAAAGAGATAAGGCAAAAGACAAATAAATCAAATCAAAAGAAAGGGTACAACTTATGACCAATTACCCAAGGAATTCTAGACCTAGAAAATGTTGGTGCATAATATGGTACTTACTTCAGATTACCCTCCATTCTAATTGGTATTTAATCTGTTTTATAGCCCGCTACCGTCGTACTTCCCTTATTCTATTACTACTGCTCAAGATTTTGATAACAATGCATATAAGCTTCCGCGAGTTTAAGAAAGCTTTAGAGGGGCTTTTGATATTGAGTTTAATATTTATACATTTATAGAAGTCAATATGACATTTAGTATAAGCGACATAATGACCATTTAACATAGATGACCCAATACGGCATATAACACCGAAAAAAAAGTATTATTGATCATTAAATCGAGTGGGCATAAGATGAATTGCCTCGTTTTACAAACTCTGCCAGAATTGGTAACAGTAAATCTGTTAATTAGAATAGAATACGAGGATGTCGATCAATGAGTATTATTAGTATAATAAATATTAATATTACAGGAAGGACAGTGTTTAGTTAAAGTAGTTGCTGAATTCCAGGATATATGAAAAAACATTTGTAAACTTTCTAAACGACATTAGATTTCGATTAATATTTATAACTAGTATATTGAATAAATTCTGTTTAAATAATCTTAATTAAGTGTATTTAACTGTGAATAAAGAATAAGACATTTTCAAAAAGTACTTTTTAAATTAAAAATAGAGTGAAGAGTTACAAAGAAAAAAATAGGTAATTATTACAATCAATAAAAATAATACACAAACAAATATTTTATGTTCATTTCTATAGTAAAAAGGTATTGTAATAATATTTATTTTAAGAACCTGCTCAGTTTGAGGACCTTTCAAGAATCTTTAAAGAATCAACCCTAATTTATGTTTGACTTGACGACGTTGTGACCAGATATCTTATTTCTCATTTGGTATGTAATAATGTAAGGTGTTCAAATTTGAATATGTTATCTAGAAACTTCAGAAATATTTATTAATCAAATGAATGTAATGTTTTATGCAGACAATTTGACCGCAGTATGTAAAGTAGAGATATGATGATCGCAAAGAACAATGTATATATAATATAACTTCCCTGTTCGTGATCGGTAAAATCATAAAAAAGCTGTGAAAACCGGCAAAGGAATCTAACGAATCCAATATTTTTATTATAACAACAATTATTGTAATATAAAAAATGAGCATCACCTATCATCTTCATTTGAAACAATAGCTAACAAATTCATATTTATACGAATTTATCGTATCTATTAGAATAGTTACTAAATAAAAAATTATAATATATTATTTTTTGATTTCTATGTTTTAAATAAAAAAACTATTATGTTTTCCCATTAGCAACAATTATAATTTATGGAATAATTATTAATAAATTTCCGACGCAACTTTCTTTGAATAGTTATAAGCACTAGTATATAATTTAAAATCAAGGGATATAATAAAATGTATAACACATTTATCCCACTTTTCCCTTATTTCTCGTATTTTATGACGATATACTTCATATTATTATATCAAAAGTGCATACACTATTCATATTCATATTAAAAATATAATAAAACAGTGTTTATCTTGTTGAAGGTAATATTAATTTACCATAAATGGCATTCTCAGTTTCGCGCATAAGATCTGGTCTGATGCGTGACTGTCCACCCAAAAGAGCGACCGTGATCGGTGAAACGAGAGTGCTACAGCGAATGAGAGCAGAACCGCCGACTACAACCGCTTCATCGTAAACCAGCCAGTCGCAGAGAAGATTGGAGAGGGGAAGGGGCTCGCCCATGTCAGAGCAGGCTAACACAGAGTGCGGGTGAAAGCGAACCTGTCAACAGTGTAGATTGTATAAGTAAATGTTGCATGTCTTTTAATTAATACGAGGATTTAAGGTTAAGTAGAACACAACAGATAACATTTAGTAAGAATTCTTTAAAAACTTCTTAATTAGGAATATTTTAATTGATTTGAATTTTCGTTTATGGAGAAGACAACATTATATTTGCACAAACAGAATGTATGACTACTTACGGTTAATTAAGAACAGTGCATAGAAAACAAAACTGATTAAAAGCTCGAAAATTGTACAATTGCGCGTATTTCATTTAAAACATTAGATTTATAAATATATATACTTATTTTAGGTTCGTGATCGTCATTTAATTTTTAGGAACATTTCAAAGAATTATAATAGTAATAATTAAATAAATTTAATATGCATCACGTAATCAATTTTTATGATTTTTTCATCATTGTATTTCAATGAAGTTTGCATAAATGAGTAAGAAATAGGTTTTATTATTTATATAATTTTAAGATTAATTATTGAGGCTGGAACAATTTTAACATTCCACGAGAATTTATAAAATATACATAGTTAGCTACAATTGTATATAAAACTTGTAAAATTTACTATTTAATATACATTCTATAATTTAAAGGATTATTTTACTAAATATTTCCGTTAAAAAATAGCGTTATCACTGTTTTCACTAATTAAGTATACTCTATGGATATTATAATTAAATAATTTTACCAATCGCGCGTACTCAAATGCCAGACGGGTTTTGCACTTTATGGAGCCCATCAGTGACATACCACCGTTGTTGGCTTAATATCTCACATATGTATTTCACATTAAAATTTTATATGTGCATATAAAACATATTTAACAAAAAATGTGAATCTAAAAAATAATGAAAAACCAACCTTTGTGTGCATAGTCGACACAAGACAAAGGTGTTCTCGATCAAAACGGACCAAATTAGCATACATGCCCGCTACTAATGCAGCCTTCACAACTGCCCAATTCTCTGAATTAGCATTCAGGTCACGAATGTCACCACTGCCGCGCGCTTTGACAAATCCCGAAGCTCGCAGCTGCCCCAAAAGTTGAGTTCTTACCAATGGAAAGCATTTTTATTATATTAGCAGAGAAGATATTATTGAAAGTATTGGCCATTTCACTAACCTGATTCCAGTAATAATCTCAAAAGCAGCTGCAGAAATAAAATTTTTCTGACAGAAACTTTTCTCCCAACCTTCTGAACGAGCTTTTTGCCAAAACTAAAGAATAAAAAATGTTTATCAATAATTAAAAAAAAACTTTAATTTATTACCACTATTTAATTTTATCAATTCGTGTAAGTGTCAAATCAAAGTGTACGAGTACAACAATTTGAGTTCTTGGGGGGAAATTAAAATCGTAATTCAAAGAAAAATACACAAACATGAAAATTAATTGTGTAGCTATCAACAATTTGGAACGTCGATCAATTCATCTAAATTGACGTGTTTTAATATTATAGGAAAGACTTCATTAAATATAAAACATTACTTGAAATGCTCGAAGGAGAACCATATGGTCACTGGAGGTATCTGCTGCAAATTTCCTCCTCGCAGCCATCGCTTCACGGCGTTCTGTTCCGTTATTTGGAATGGTAACTGTTCATAGTAAAAAATATACAATAAATTATTATTAATAGCTACAAATTTGTATATTGTATTAATTTTAAAATAAAATTCTTCACCGAATTAGTTTTGAAGGGTTAAGAAATTACTGTTGCGTTTGCTCTAGAAATAATTGTATTTTCTTTACTTTCCTTTCGGGGAATTTAAGAAGGAAATATTTTGTGCCTAGGTTTAAATTTTGGATTGGTGATGAGTAGATTAAAAAAAATAACATACTAAACAGTAAATTTAAACTTTTTGGATGCCAGCAGCAACGATTTAGAGCTTGTTTGTCTTGCCAACAATTAAGTATTATACCTAACCAGTATACAATAATATATTCAGCATAACATATTAATTGTGCCTTATAATAATAATGTCTTTAAAGTCAATAATGTATTTTGCAAAATGGATTGATAAAAATGAACTAATCTAACTAAACTAAACAAAACTAAAACAATACTGAACCTGTTATAGTAAAACTTTTCGGTATGATGTAGGCCAGTGTAAGCCAATAGTTAATAAAATCTAATTAACTTTTTGTCAGTATAATTTTCCAAGTTCTCAATTTGCATAAAAAAATGCAATCTAATTAAAATATAAAAAATGTTTTCTGAAGCTGTCACTTACATGGTTCATTGTAAGAAAGAATGCAAGCGATCGTGAGTATGGGGTCGAGACATTTCAAGGCTACACTGCACAAAACCATTTTGCCATAACGAGGCTCAATAGGTAAGTCACACAAATGGTAACCTAGCTCCGTTAAGTCATCAAACATGTCCAAGGCACCCATTTCCTAAATTAGAGAATATAACCTCATTGTGATACATACGAAATTTATTTTACTATTAAGAAAAGTATTTTAAATGTGTACCTATATACAGATCATTTTCATACCTTGAGCATTTTGACAGAGTTTCTGCTAGTAATAAACGAGGGTGGTTCGACAACCATGGCCAAATAATCGGGAATAGGATAGTTGGTAGGAGACAGAAGCTTACTCTGCAGACAAAGCTCCTGTAATATAATTATGGAAAAAAATTCAACAAAAAATCGATTTGTTTAGATTTTACAAGAACAATATACAAAACTATGTAATAGTCAATAGTTGATTATAATAATAAATTAAATTAAAGATAACTATAAAACAAAAATATAAAAAAGATTATGAAGGGAACCTCGAGAGGATAAGTACGGATTTCTGGAACCAAGTTGGCCATCATGGATTCACAACGATAACGGCTGAATAAATGATAACAAACTCCACGACCGGATCGTCCAGCCCTGAAATGTGTAATGGATCATTAAACACAAAAAATGTTAATAGTATACATATTATCAAAAAATAACTTAATATTTTAACTCAAATATAATAAGATAACTTAATAATTTTACTAAAAAATTAAACTGATCCATTAAGCTGATATATGAATAATAAATAATTTTAAGTTATTTTCATTCGTGATGTTGACGAAGAAGTTCGAGGAAGATGTTTCATAATAAAGACTATTATTTTAGTTGTTTAAAATTATATTGTTAAATCGAATATAAAATACTAAAAATAATTCAACCTACAATTTTCTTCAAATATATTTTGTAAAACAAGTTTTATTATTTACCTCGCTCTTCGTTGAACAACACTTGTTTGAGAAATCCACTCGGTTCGAAACGTCATTGCTCCAGTAACACTATCGAAAGTTTTCTACAACAGAAGAATAACCGAGCTTTAAGAAACCACCATAACACTATTATTACAAGAAACTATATAATATCTTACTTTTCTTTCCCTTCCGGTGTCGATAACGTAAACGATATCATCGATGGTCAGACTGCTTTCAGAAATATTTGTCGAGAGGACCTAGAATACATATTAATATTTATTTAATTACATTAACACGAGGTTGGATTTTTGTGGATTCTTTAACTGCAGAACTTTGTTAAAACTATTTAAAATTGTTAGTATCATATTATTTATAAAAGGGAAAAAGTTATGTGAAAAAGTTAGTTAAAAATGTTGTCTCATTTGGGGCATCAGTTTCTCAATAATTCATCATTATTATAAGCAAATGAAAATTATTTATTCTATAACATTATTTATAATTTAGGTTGAAAGAAAACAGTTTTGCACATATACCAAGTTATATGACTACGTAGTAGGTACGTAGAGAAAAGGAAAATATCCGCTCCTCTCCCAGTGCCTCGAAATAATATGCTTTAAATATTTTATATACATTAACAACTGAAAGCAAGATATAAACACTTTTTTATTACACAGTCCCAAAGAAGTGGTTTACACAATGAAATATATTTATAAAACTGTATTACAAGTCCAGGAACACACTTACAATTTTGCGAACACCAGGAGGAGGTGCGACAAATACACGCTTGAGGTCAGCAACTAACATTCTCGAGTGAAGAAGGTATACCATGTGTCTGAAAATAATGGTGGAAAGAATATGACTGAAATATACAAAGAATATACTAATTTAAAATTATAATTAATTATAACTTTATAATTAAATTAGTATTACTTAAAATATTATTTACAGTGATTTCTGCAATCCAAATTGAAAAATATAACATAAAGATGTATATTTTCGAAATAAAAGTTATTTATAACAATGAGAACCCTCTATATGAAACATATAAATTTATTTAATTAAAAAATATAATGGGTTTTCATTCTTATTTATTGTTCAGCGAATTGGCAGCTTCCTTCTACTAAAAGTTATTTAGTTTGAAACATTTCTAATAAAATATGATGAACCAAAAGTCTATTTTAATTTATACTATATTACTTAATATTTAAAATATTTAAAATCAGTTTCAATAGGTAGCAACATTACAAAATAAATTAGTGAATTTATGATTAAATAATAATAAATTATTAAATGTGGCTTTAATATATTAATCTTTAGTTTATATTTAATTATAGTGCACGCAAATGACCAATAGCTTACTTTCCAGTGTCCGCAAGTCCCCCAACCTCAGCGTCAAGAAGTAGTTCTCGGATATTGACAACGTCGTCGTAAGTGGGTAGGAAAACTAGAATGGACCCTTATAAAGTGGTACATGTGTTTAAAGAGAAGGAAGATAAATATATATTTACAATTTCAGTTACCTTAGATAAATAAATAAGATTATGTTTTATGAATATAAAACAGTTGGCTTGAATAATATACATATCTTACGAATATTAAAATAGTGTGCAACAATCATTTCTGTTACCATTTAATTAAAATTATTATTTGAGAATTATTAAAATATTCATATAATGAAAAATAAGTCGCACGAATAATAACATGCAAGTTTTTATATTTAATGATTAACATATCATTCCATTCTAGAATTTTTGACACATTTTTGGGAATTAAAAAGTACTATATTAAGCGATAATTAATATATTAATTTACCTTCTGACATAACATCATCAATGTGTTT
>JAYRBW010061356.1:0-10380 GCA_036023295.1 Invenusta paracnida | reverse complement strand
ACAATTGATTCGATGAATTTTAATATATATTTTTAAAATGTATGCATTCAAAACACATGAGTCGTTTCTCTATGTGTCCTCTATACTCCAATCTCTTTTCTCAAACCGAAGTATTATAACTTTAGTGTCATATATATATATTGTTATCTTATATCACGTAGCACATAGAGGTCACGTGACAGACTTGAATAAAACATTATCAGTTGTTTAAAATTGTGTATATTTTGTAGTTGTTTCTGTAAGACAGCTCGACAATAGTAGCTAAATTTTACTGTTATTTTGTAAAGTTTTGTATTAAACTAGAGAGATCAACACAAAAAAGTGCATTTTTTTAATATGAAAATTAAAAAATAATTGAAATGTTCTCATGTCAATTGAGTACAAAATATTTTATTTATTAATTATATTTTTAACAATCATATGCTAATTATGAGGTTTTAATTTAAATCCTGCTATGTAATATTATATGTGAATCAGGTTAAAATAATGAAAAATAATAAAAAAAACTGTCATTTTTCTGTCTGATAATTACGCACAAATTTTCAATAATTTAAACTGTAAGAAAATCAAATAGAAATTAATTGAAATGGCTTACATGTTGAGATAGTTGTATAAAATAAGATAAAAATAATTTTGAATTGCCAAGTAAGTCAATTATTGAGCTAATAAGTTCTTGGAATGTCTGTCAGTTTCGATAATTAATTAATGAAGTAGGTTTAATTTAAATTACGCCTCTACAATTAAACCGACACTGCAAAAATAATGGCCGGAATTTGACTGACTGCCATCCGTCCTGAAGCCAGAGACACATACCTTATCTTCAAACTACAGATCCTCACACGGTTAGCATACTCGAATAACAGTTTTTTAAACTTCAGCGAATAGCGAGTTTACAAATCGCCGATGATCTTCACGGAAAATGTAGACTGCGTTCACCCATTGCTTTAGTTTATGTCAAAATAATTTGCAATCTTTAGAAAGTTTTAGTTTCTTTGATTAATATACTATTAAGATGTTGAAAATTGACACATTTGGATTATTAATATATATTTAATTATATTCAATTTGATTTTCTATCTTAAGGATATTTTATACAAAAGTTTTAGTGAGCTCGATATTAGAAGTCAAGCATTATTCAATTATAGGCAGTCACTGTGGTTACCTGGGCCGTCCGTGCATGGCATAATACTCGTTCATTTTCATTAGAAGACGGTGCATCTCCGGAGTGATTGATCCCGAACTGTCGTTAGAACCATCAGCCACGGTTTTCATAATGGGGCGGCCGAAGGACATTGACTGTCGCCTGTAAATCCTGGGAGTGCTGATCCAACCCTGGACCATGAGGGCCAGTGCGAGAAGCAGCAGAACCAGGAGTGCGGGCCGAGAGGACACTGAGGAGAGGGACATGCTTGCAGAGGGAAGGAGAAATATATGGTAGTCCACACTACTGTTCTTAAAGAGTTTCGAGTTTCTTTTTTTCTTTCGTTGATTGATATTCATGAGTTGTTGGTTTCCTGTGTTGTGTTTGGTGAATCTTCTCAGACCAATCAAAATAAAGAGCAATTATCCTGTTTTCTGATTGGATGAAAGATATATAACTATCTTTAATTTGCTTAGGCATGTATGATCTACATATTACACCGCATATTTTAAGCGTATTACGTTATTATATGTATATTTGATTTGTTTATAACAGTTTTTGACTGATAAACATTAGTTGCAAATGTCATTCAAGGTATTTTTATATCTCTTGATTTTGTATGAAATACTCTTATTCTTGATTTTACTCTTATAAATAATAATTAACAAAACGTAGGTAAATATTATATCATGTTTCAATACTTTTACATTAATCAATTAAAATAGGTACAAATAAAATTTCAGATAAATACACCATGATTTTAGACGTTGAAATATTTTCTTATGTATTTTCGTGGCTATTCTACCTTCAAATAATCTCTAAGTAATATCTACTTTTGAGTTTTCTGCAAAATGAAGAATATTTTTCAATTTTACAATTTTAATTTTTATAGCCTAATAACCAATTCAAGACTGTTCATTTCGTTTCATTTACAACTAATATCTACGTTATACATATCTATTTCACATAATGTTCGACATAAGACTCAATTAGAAATGTATTTATTAAGAATGGCTGAAATCAAATACTCATTAAATTAAGTTGACTATTATGTAAAGTATTATATTTCCGTCAGACGTTAACGTTCCTTTCTAAAATGTCATAAAAATCAATATAATGTAATACGTTATTTTTATATATACATATCTACATAATAAACCGAAGCATTGATTATATTGCAAAAATGCTAATTAAGTACATCCAGAGGAAAATTGGAAACTTTGGCAATTTGATACGAATATGAAACACAGTGTCTCATATAATATTATTAGTTTACAAAGTAAGGTATAACCATATATACATCATATTATTGCATATGAAGTTTAAGAATTAAGGTTTTAAATATCAAATCTACAGTTTAGTAAGAATACTTATTTGAATGTTCAAGATCCTCAGACACATAAATATAATATATAAAGTAATATAATTTCTGCGATCAATTCAAACTTATATACTGAATAACCTACAGAATAATTGACACATAGACACAAATAAATATTTATTAAATTTATGTATCTGAGGATTTTGAATATTCAAATAAGTATTCCTAATAAACAGTAGATTTGATATTTAAAACCTTAATTCTGAAACTTCATATGCAATAATATGATATATATGGTTATATCTTACTTTGTAAACTAATATAATAATAATAATAACTATGATAATATAATATTATATGAGACACTGTGTTCAAGATTTCCAAAGTTTCACATTTTCCGCTGGATGTAGGTACCTATATACTTAAATAACATTTCTGCAATATATTCAATTCTTCGGATTATTACGTATATATATGTATATATCAAAATAACGTATTACATTATATTGATTTTTATGACATTTTAGAAAGGAACATTAGCGTTATTAACATTAACGGCAGCGGTTATTTCAAAATATATGAAGAGAAGTGAAATTTTAAAACATAGTCATAAATTTTGTCCTAAATGCCCCAACTTTTTAAAATGAATAAAATGAAATAATGTTATACGCATAAAATGTTAAAAGCTGCAATTAATCTTTCTTGAAGACAGTATTATGATAGTGGTTTCACAAATCAAATATAAGTAGTGGATATGTTTAAGTAGTATATCTTGCTGAGATGGAATAGTGTGTAGCCTTTTAAATAAGGCTACAGTTTAAAAATTTAAAATGCACCTTGAAAAACGATAACATTTGACTTTAAATGTGCTCATTGCTAAGAATAGAGATAGAGATATACGGCAAACGGACAACAACTGTTACAAAGTGCGTGGTGGCCTCTCAGAAATTCCAAAGTTTCAAGGTTATCAGTTACTTAGCAACCGAAATAAAGACTTTTGAAGTTTATACTTTCTATTCTATGAAAATAAATTGTATATTTCGGTCGTAAACATTTATATCACACTACAGAATTTTCTTAATAACGCTTCTCCTGATTTTCACCTTGAATGTATTTTTTCCACTGAAATATTATTTAGTATTTTTGAATGGTAGAAACTAGAAATAATCAAAATATGTTGTTGTACTTATATCAAATGTATGTAATGGGATGTGTACCCACACATTCCATTACATATCAAGATAAACTTTTTAAATTTTATTTACTTGTAAGTAATTTTATTATTAGGTAGTCTTTTCATTACAGTTAATATATTCGCTATAAACACCAGAGCTTTGCTTTTGTAATATAATAAACATTTTCCAGATTGATGTTTTTGTTCAAATTTATAACTCATTGCTTCATAGATCATTATTTGCAAGTGATGAACTATAATTGGTATTTTTTTAAATAACTTTTACAAATGAACAAAAGATTAATGCCTGTCACTTGGTAACAATAAATAAATATTTAATAATGATAAAAATTTGGCGTAAAACAATTTGTTTCTCATAATTTTCATGTATAGCAAAGAAATTGTATTAACAGATAAATTATAGTTTATAATCTATTTGTTATTTTAAGATAAACTGTGAAATTACTGTCATTGATTGTTTAATTAAGAGATGAAAGATTTTATTTGTATAAACAATTGAGTACTTTCATAGAAATAGAAATTGTTTTATCGTTGTCTTCCCTAGAATGAGCACTTATTTAAATCGGTGGTAACCGCTGTCCTTTCAGCATGGGTCTACTCATAAAATTGCATATTGTTTCGCGATGCCTAAGTATTGTTCCTTTTTTGCTATAATATTCAGATCAAAAAAATGCCGAAGCTTAATCGGTTCATATGTAAGTATTTTATAATGTAAAACATGCCATTAAAAACATTTATTTTATTAAAGTATATGTTTTCGTGATTTAGCTCTTCTTGATATTATCAATATGACTCGTACTTATACAGGAGTTATATGACAAATTCGATATATTTTAATATCAATAGTCATTTCAAATCGCAAAAACTATATACTTTATTAAAAATATATTGAAAAAGATAATTTATAAATATTTTACATATATTATATAAAAATAAAGTAGATGTCTTGTCTTTGTATTAAAGAAAAATATGAATGACACCATCACCTAAATATATTTATTACAAGTGCTATTTAGATAATAGCACTATTTATTTTCATTTTATATTTATATCTGTCATGTATATAAAAAGCATAGTTTTGTATCATAATTTAGAACATTTAATTGAAAAAGTAGTTACAAATAAGTGAAACGGTAGTATTAACGATTTTGATAATTTCTCTCAAATATACGTGCCCCAAAAAAATTTCGTTTATTATTAACAAATTATATTGCTTACAAAAACAATAAAAGTTTCTTAAAAATACATGAATTATATTGTTAAAAGTTCAAAATGGTCAGTGAGAATAAATTGTTTATGATTACTTTAAGTAAAATCTTTTGGCTTAAAAGTAAATTTAGTAAAAATATAGCATTTTTGCTGGACACTATTATTATTAATAAAAACAATATTTTACTTCAACATTTTAAGTAGTAATCTATTTAAATGACGTTCATTATCAATTTCATCTTAAAAAAAATAACGTATGAACCAATCAGATTTGACCGCAAAATAGTTTACTTTACGTTTGGTGCCATCGGTTTATTAGGCTTAGATTAGTCATGCCTCTTGGTAATAGTTAGTTATCCGATCTCTATGGGCGGGTCCCAGAAAGCGGCAATAGCTATTACCGGTTATAAACCTATTTCCAGGTATAGCTATGACCTGACATAACTATCCGTCTCTGAAAGCAGTTTTAGTTATTACCAGGAATAAATATAGCGGGTATAACTATTACCGGGAATAAATGGGAATTCCAATTTTACTTAAATAACTACAACTTTTAGCCAATCAAAATTAATGTGAAGTAAAAATGTAACATGGAAAATAAAGTCAAAGCACATTTACTTGTTTCATTAAAATATTATCGATCTATTATCTTCATGTGAACTAGTTTTACATCGGTTTGTGCCTTAATTTAAACTTTAATATAATGTCTGAAAAGTGTCAACGATCAGAAAACTTTTATTTAGATCACGAAATTTCCTTGTGAATTTAATTAGAGAAAATCGGCATATTATAGAAAGTAAGGACTATGAGGAAACAATATTCTAAAAAAATGAAGACTTCGTCATATATCACTTCTATTATTTATCACTTCTATAAATTATAATTTCTATTAATATTTTGATATTGATCTCTAATAATTAATGTTTGAAGCGCCATTCATTGTTAGCAATAGCGATGTATATTATGGTGTCGTATAAAGTATAGATATAAATTATGATATCTCTTCATACATAATTTGCTTTTAGCCAATAGCAGCCGGGTATAAAGTTATTCCCAAAACTATACCTTCCCGAGAGTGGGTATAACTTTTAGCATAACTTTATTCCGATAATAGCTTATAACCGCTTTCTGGGACGTAAAATGTTATGCTTGGTTATAAAAATCTATTTTTAGTTACATGTATTACCGGTAATAGCTATATTACCGCTTTCTGGGACCCACTGCCCTATGAGTACTTTATACCTACCTCGGATAAAATTGTAACCAATATTTAATTATTATTGATTTAATAGATCAATGGTTCCAAATTGTGTCACGTATGAGTTGGATAAGTGAATAAAAAACACAATTACTAGTTCCTCTACGAGTTGGCTAAAATAATAAAATCATCATATTGACGGTATATAAATTATTTGTGACTTTTATCTAACTTATAGAATTGTTAATAGTGTTTTATTTATTTTTCAACTCGTTTAAACTTATTAGTACACCCCCTAGTTTATAATTTACAGAGAATTTTGACCAAGTTATGCTTCAGTTTGCTTTAAAATACTCATATATAATTAGTCGTCTAAAGAAGTGAAAGCAATGATTGAATCGAACAAAATATCATATATGTTGATAAAATAAGTAAATATAACCTAATTTGTCGCTTAGGAAATAAAAACATTGCAGTAAAGACTACTTAATAATTCTCTGGAGTTATTCGCAACAGTGTTACGTCCTCTTATCGATCCGATTATCTGAACGTCATCTGAAAACGTCAAATATATCTAGGTACATATTATAACAAATAAATCTTATGAGCTATTAATAGTACATGTTTAAGTCTGGTACCATATCTTATCAGTTGAGGGGGCTGGAGCTACACAGTATATTATTAAATATTTTAAATATTCAATGTCATATATATATAACGTACTTTTCTTATAACAATACATTTTCATGTCAAACTGTGTATTTTTAAAAAGACAATTATATGTACAAATCATAGAAAATTACTAGAACGTTCCTAAACATTTTTTAAATGTAATTATTCGTTCAGATATTACAGATACCGTATTTATGGTATTATGGTACCTTTGTGGTATTATTTTTTTAACTAAAAAGTAGGGGGTGCAAATTCACTTGAAATATAATTAAATACAATTAATAACATATAAGCTGCTAGACTATAACTAATATTGAAAAATACAGAATGAATATATTATACAATAAGTTTTAAGAAATATACTATTGGATTAGCGACAAGGACATAGGAATGAGAAAGAAGTACATTGAATCAAATTTATATGAAAAAATCAATGCACAATAAACTGTTAGAAAAGCACTATTGAGTTGAATTGAAGCTGGCAGGACACAAGATGTCGCTTTGTCACCCACTGGGGATAAGTTAGCTTCTTGTGGATAGGGTTCTCCAATGCTTTCTGTTGAAGGCGATAGATTTTGGCCAGTGGATGTCATTTTGAGTTTGAAGGTGTTTGTATTTGCATGGGATAAGTTGTAGTTGTGCATATAGTTATGGTCTGGTATGGGAGGGGGAGAAATATTTTGGAGTGTGTTCAGAATCCTTTTGTCTATTTGAGTAGGGAGAGTATTTCGGTGACGTCCTGTGAATTTCTAGATCTTGCGATCTTGGATGGTAGATAGTAGAGTGGTTGCTTGTATGCGGGAGTGTCTTCGTGCATCCTCAGGACATGTCCCAGCATGTTCCATTGAGCTATTTTGCAGTCTTCCGTGATTGGGTGGCAATTGGTGTCTTGATAGAGGTCTTTGTTGGAGATCATTTTAGAATACGTGTGTTTGGTGATGATTATGGGGTGTTTTCTTTGTGTGTTATCAAGTTTGTTGAGCTGGGCATCAGAAGATCCTCATGTGCTGCTGTTGTAAGTAAGAATAGGTTTGACAAGGCTGTTCTAGAGTCTGAACTTAGTAGTTGTGAAAGAAAAACACTAGAATAGCAGCAACCATATGTCAAATAACAATTTATACAAAATGGCCAAGTACTAAAACAGGGCAATACAGAAAATTAAACACAATTGAGTATATTGAAGGCAAGAAAATTAGTCCGCGTGCGTGGAGCCCAAGAAGGGGGAAAAGTTTGATACATCGTTAGAAAATTATGAATGCTTCGATTACGATAAAAATATGGTTCCATCACAATTTGGCAGCTAGAACAAATTGTTTCATTTTTCTGATTTTAAATGTTAAAGAATAGCATTTTTTTGTGGTTTTTACTGGTTTTGACCTAATTTATGAAAATGCATATTTTTATGAAAAAATGTGTATTAACAATAATTTATAATAAAAGATTACATATTTTTTGTTTATCCAAGTGTTTTCCATATATTACAAGCAAATTAGATATATGTATAAGTCATGATATTAACTTTTCAGCTACATATTAATAGCAGTTCCGAAGCTTATTTATGGCTTATTATAGCAATAAAAATGGTTTGGGAACTTTCTTAAACTATTTCTGGTTACTAAATCATTTACTCAATGCATTTTAAAATGCTTGTATTAGGAAGAAAATCATTTAGATAAACAATATGATGTGCAACAATTCATTATGAATAATAGCTAAAACAGTATTTCTCTTAAAAATACGAATTTTCATAATAATTAAGTAAAAATTTATGCTATAAAAATACAAAAAAGGTCCTATTATTGGAGAAATTCAAAAACGAAATTTCAATAATTTGCTCGAGCTTCCACAATAATGATGTCTATCATACTTTTTTAGAGTCTAAACATCAATTTTTTTGGTACCGTAAAATGTTCTGGCCTGCAGGCTAAATTGCTAACATTGAAGAAACCATTATTTAAATTCATTTAATTTCTTAAATTTTTTTCATTAGTTTTAATATTAGGGACTTCAATTATACGTCTAGTTCCAAGTTAAGAATTACGATAAACAGATGTAGACCAGAAAATCAATGGAATGATCAGAGTTGAAATATAATGGCATAAAATTAACATTATTAACATTACAATTAACGTTGACACTTTGTGGTCTTTAATGCGGGGAAAATATCACGCCCGGTTTCCCCAACATACACTTTTGAGCAACTTCTACAATTTATGCAATAAACGCCAGCGTTATGTGAATGTTTAGTGCAATGGGAGACCAATAGATATAGATTAAAGACCAGTAGAATATTTAAAAATTAAACCAAAATTAAATTATTTTTAAAGGTATCTATTGCTATAGGGTGAGACATGAGAGAAAGGAACGCACATTTTATTTTTATTTTTACTTCAAAGTTTTGGAGTCCTTCCAGAATTAAAAAGGAACTTTTGGCACAAGAGAGCGCTTTATTAAGAATAGATTTCAAATTATGGCGAACTTTTCAAGAGGAGAAAATATATTTAATTTCTTCGTAAAGGTTTTCACGATAACAAACGCGAAGAGCTCTAAGAAAGAGACCTTAGACCACACGGATTGACAGAATAAAATGACAAAATCAAGGTAAAAGTTTGAATGAATCGATTTATGACTTTAAAATGTAGGTTATTAGCAGATCTGGATGTAACATCTGTAAGAACATCAAAAAAGAGAATTCAATTATTATTTTGCCATTCATGAGTGAACTTTAACGAAGAGTATCCGCTGTCTTCTGTCTTTGCCATTTTTATTTCTAAAACTCATTCCTAACTTCTCTGGTGTGCACTCTTCCTGTTGGGTTAGATTATAGATCGATGCTGTCCCGCAATTGTTCCGTCTTCGATCTGTGTAAATTCGTTTCTAGGTTTTCTCAATTCTCTTTACCCCCGCAAAATCAAAATTTAGTTCATAAAAACAATTTTTAAAAGAGAAATAACTATCTTTAGAGGCGAGTTTGATCAGATCAAGAATGCATTCAACACTAGTAGGAAGTTTAGCATATTTTTAAGTTTACGAGATAAAATATCTAAAGTAGGATCAAACGGAATGTTAATAAAAAGGAAATGGCATTAAGAGAAAAAAATTTATCGCCTGAGTTGAAGGAAAGATTGCGCAATTTTTTATATAAGCTCAACGTTGTGTTTTAGATGAGAACTAAAAAAATGTGAGAGAAGGGGAGAGATGATTCGCGAAATATTTAGAAAGTTTATATAATAATGAGCATTAAAAAATAAAAATAATGAAGCGCAGGGGCAGTTGTTTCTGTGGATTTTAGACAAACCATATGCATGGAGAAGCGATGGAAAAGTAGATTTAAAAGATAAAACGAATTTGTTCTGCTCAGGAAATTTTAACGCTATGAACAAAAGCATTTCATTAATTTATTTTCAACAAAAGTTTATAGGTATGTTACATTCAGAATTATGTTACAAATAGTCACCATCGGCTTCAATAACGAGGCGTAGGTGAGCAATGAGTTCGCCCAGCTCCTTTGAAAGTTACTCAGCTATATGATTGATCTCAAAAAGTAATCCAAATTTTGTCTCATTTCATTTGAATCCCGAAAGTTTTGGCCTCTTCAAAAAGTTTCATAGTTCCTGAACAGAAATCGTTCCATCAAGTTGAAG
>JAYRBW010061355.1:0-10381 GCA_036023295.1 Invenusta paracnida | reverse complement strand
AAATAGCATGTATATGAGTACACCTGAATAATATCACAATACAGTTTCCTTTAATATAATATGGTTATTATCATAGATTAAATAAACTATTTATTTAATGTTTAATTAATGTACATGGTTATTATACTGAGATATATTAATAATATTTATAATTAAGTCTGCATACTATAAGTAATATTTGTATAATAATTTGGTTTTTCTTTTTTATCTAGAAGTTGTGCTTCGGCGGTTTCCAAAAGGTTGGCCAGAAGCTAACCCGGCCATCAACCAGAAGGGCTTTGACATAAATCATACAAAAAAAATGAACTAGGCTGTAAACTTTTTTAATGCTCCATATTCTCTGATTTAATTGTAAACTTTTTATAATATTTCTTTAATAAAATTGTATATGTCTAAATTAATTATGTATTTCATGTAATTGCGTATTTTATGTAAATTTTACGCCTTTTACGATTTTCATTTAACTTATTTTTCATATACATATTTCAGCTTGCTATACTTAAATTAACATATTTAATTTACGATACTTGCAGTTACATAAAATATAGATTAGTATATAATAATACAAATTGTAATATTGTAACAATTTTATGTAATATAGCACTGCGAATTAAAATGGGTAATATATTTACCCATAATTATTTAACGTAAATTGTAGTTTACCATATTTGAATTGAGATAAAAAGTGTACATACGTCACATGAATGTATTAAGACTCTATACTATATTTGACTATACTATCAATATAAAATGTGACTTTCTATACTTAAAATAGCATAATAAGTGACTTTTTTAACTCGAAATAAAAAAATGTAGCGTAAAGTAATTAAAAGAACATATAATGTTACTTACTATATACTTAAAATAACATAAAATGTGACTTATTATACATTAAATAACATAATATGTTACTTACTATACTTAAAATAACATAAAATGTAACTTATTATACTTGAAATAACATAAAATGCTACAGGAAACTTACATCTATCTAAGATCAATTAATATATATAAAGTATATTCAGTTGAAAAACTCAAAATACTATCTGATGTGAAGTGCGTGGGATAAAATTTAAACAGGTTTTTGGTACGCACGTTAATTATACTTTGGTAACTATATTCTTTTATGAATAATTATATTTATCAAGCTATTTCAAATAGACTGATATGCGACTTTTTATTTTGTCATCCACAGTGAAATAAATCTATGCCAACAATTAATATGTATCCCGCGCACTTAACAGGATTTTAGTACAGTATTTGGGTTTCAAGTTGGATAAATTGACGTGGCTACACAAAATTGTTATTTTATAATGTTCAAAGTAGGGACTACTTGAATGCTACCTGTATTCCCAGGTTCAAAGTTTTACAATATGTTTAAAAAGTATAAAAATGTAATACTAAATATATTTTTTATGGTTACTATATAGGTTTAAAAACCTATACTATAAATGTTTATATTTTGTACTTTGACATTCTCAATATATTTCTGTTTCTTTATATTTCAATGGCACCTTATAATAGAATGGAATGTTATACGATATATATTATATAACATTCTTGGAGTAGTTCACTCAAAACTGAATTCGCACTAAAAGGTCATGGTTTTAACTATCCCGCGCACTACGCTTAGACATTCACACTTTAGAAGGAAATTAATGTTATTTATATGCATTACACAGATTAATGTTTCAATTATCACATCTAGTAGTTTGATAAATAGTCATTGTATACCCATAAGTATGAATAAATATTTAATTACAATAAAAATGTTCGCCAACGCCGTACTTTGTAAATTAAATCTATTTCCATCGATGTAATATATGCGCAGACTTCATGCAATATACTTTAAAAAATTAAGTAGTTCCTGACAGACATATAGTCATATAGTAATATGAAAATAATTTATACTTACCTATCAATAATGTTAAAGTAAACCAATATATTTATAATAATTATACAATACATAATGCTCGCGAATACGCATATTATGTAAAATAGGCTGCTAGACTAAGGTACATTATATGGGAGTTTGCACACACTAAATTCTTAAACAAATTATTAGTTCTAGTTTTATTAAAATTTGGTGATGAGAAGCTGTTACAATTATATTTCTATATATGTTACCTACGTAATGGCATTTGTATTCTTTCAAATTCGTAGATAAGTGCCACAGGGCCATAGGAAGATGGTGCGAATGTACCCTCCTCTGTGGAATCCTAACACCGTTAAAAATTGTTGTAAGACATTTTACAAGAAGATATCGTTAATCTTTTTAGTTTTCACAGAATCCATCCCCACTATATATGTAGTATTGATATCTCCTTTGCGGTTAGTGATTATATCTATTACATGATTATCGAAAATGAAATAGAAGCTTTTGTTTATAAATCCAAATAATATATGTTATTAAATATCGAAGAAAATTCCATATGAATTACTTTGGCCCCCCGATAATTCTAACTAAAAAATTTGCAGATAAAATGACAATACCAACTACTAGTGCGCCACGTAAAATAAATATACATATTTAAATTATACAAGACTTAAGAATTGTATAAAGCAAATCCCGTCATAGTCGCAACTATATACCTCGGAGTCGACTTTCTGTACCAGGGTTCCCACACATTTTATATTCCATGTTTTTCCCGAATTGAAATTAATTAAATAATAGATTTATTATAAACAAATTAGATAATGTACATATATATATGGAAGTTTTATCGAGAGAGACCAAGTAATAAAAGAGGTGATGCTGAAAGTATGTGCCCAGTTATTTAAAAATATCTGAAAATAAAATTAATTTCGAGGCTATTTCAAAATAATTTATGACATAATTTCTAAATTCAAGGACTTTTTCCAGACTGGAACCCATATGTCTAATTTTAAGGAAATGTGGGAACCCTGTGTTTCTTATACTCCGTGATCTAAATAAAACAACAACAATATTTATCTTTTGAGACTATATAGTACGTACCTGTTGAACAATTATGCACTTCACCAATTTCAAAGTGTTTTATATGCATAATGAATATAACTACCTAATATCATTTACAGTACCTTTCGTAATCAAAAAGTATTAATTAAGTATTTATGAATTATAATTTTTTGTATGGATAATTATGCGATTGCTCAATATAGCTTACAATTAGTAAATAAATTGATAAATGTTGATTTTGAAAAACGAATTTTCAAACGACCGTAACATACAATTATGTACTAAACGTTCCTTTAAAATAATTAGTTATTGATATTTAGAAAAACATATTTAGCCTATTCACATAATATAAAATTTAGTTATAAAACACATTTTCACGTAGTTAAAAGCAGTGTTTTAGGATTTACCAATAATCTGCCGAAAAACACTTAAAAACACATAACGAACTGCAATAATTCTCTGAAGTTAAATATCATTTACACATAAATATATATTCCAAACTTTTCAAAAACAATTTTATTTATGGGAAAATGTATTGGTTATAAAACAAAAGAATTAAAACATGACAAAAACAGTACAAATAAGTGTACCAAAAGAGATGTTTGCAATTAAATTAAAAAAATGTTGGTCATATAAAAGTAAAAAAATACTGGTCTATAAGATTAAAAACAGCCATTTGAGATGATAAATGAATAAAATATAAGATTCGAATAGTACTAATTTAAAAAGGCATAATCCACGTCTGATATTATTATAGATTTTAGTTTTTTGAGGGAAACTGAAAACGACTATTAACAAAAGTGATATCAGCCTGATGACAGTACGTTGATTTACACACAGGATCACAACTATCGGGACAGTTGTGATTATGCCGATAGACAATACGAAAACCATAATTAAATAGTCGCGTAAGAAGACGAAGTTTATCTATATATTTTTTGCGTTCCTCTCCAAAGACATGAAACTCGACAACAATCTGCTTTACTTGATCAAGAACTCCCGTTTTTAGTGCAGCGGTAAGAGCCGGGAACTCCCAACCCTCGATGTCCAATTTGAGCACATCAATAATTCTATTCACATGCTTTAGATTAGAGATAATCCACGCAAGAGTGCGCATTTTCCAAGTATGCGAACTGTGCGAATATATTGTTTTGGGAGCACGAAAGCCATCAATATTGCGACTAGCTAAGCCGAAGTTGAAGAAGCGAATTTGACTTGTGCGGCGGTGAGATTCTAATCCGGTCGAGGGATCAAAAGAGTCAACCTGACAGCCATATCTGCGAACAATATCCTCATCAAAGGTGAAATCCTGAGCAACACCAAAGGAGTACACGAGACAAGGACTGGATAAGACGTAAGGACCCGAATGGCAAATCACCTGAATGTGTTGAGAAAAGAATGCTAACAATTAATTTGCATTGTCATTTCAAAATAAATGAAAATATCTATTCATTAATATAGAACAGGCTTTTGCATTAAAATTTTACATCACAATATTGAGTATCACTTGATTTTCATTATTATTGTGTAAAGTACTATACTCAATAAATAACATGTGATATTTAGTTATATCTGGGATTTGAATATAAAAATGAAGAAAATGTTTACCTTTTCTCCATCGTCTTTTCCAAGATATTCTATCTTGTCACAGAACGCTTCTAGACGATCCACCCGGAAATTATACACCAACTCAGCTTCCTCAAAGTGCGACATCCAGTACTGGAAACTGGAATTATCATCTTGAACCTCTTGAGGAAAACTGTGACCCAACTGATACATGCCGTCCCCAGTAAACCTTGCCCAGTGGACACTATTACATTCGTAGAGACGAGTCCCCAGCCACCCTAGGTAGACGACTATTCCGAGCACAATAAGAGGCAGAAGTCCAGAACGGGAAAATCGACGTAAGACTGACACAATCATGACTGTAAAGTTCATTAAAAAATGTCCTGATAAAAACAAATAAGATAGAATTAAGATACATAATTTAAATATAATTACTGGAAAATACAAGACAGTTCACTAAACTTAATATATTATTCATGTTTCCCACATATATGGTTACTTATATAAAAAATTAAATCAGTTAGTAAAATCCGTTGTAAAAGACTGTTTTCAATAAAGCAATATTGTTTAACATCAACGAGAAATAGAGATTAAAAATTCTACAAAGAAATGAAGTTTTGTGTAACTTTTAATTTACGTATAACTAATTAAGTTGATTAAATTAAGCTATAAATCTAAAATTCTTTCTTTCAAATATTACATACCTTTCCAAATACTAATTAAATAAATTGTACAGTTATATGTCCAATAAGTTCCCAACGACATAAACGAAAGCTTTTCGTATAATAGAGTATATATTTCAACCGGCTATATCTCGGTAACTATAAGTAGCTGATCACCTTGAAACTTTGGAATAACAATTGTAATTATATTCAAATTGTTATTAGAAAGTTTCAATGTGATCGGTTGTTTAGTTACTGAGATATTGCCGTTTGAAATGTATACTCCGTATAATATGTATATATGTGTACGAGTATATATGAATACATATTAATTTGTATGTCGTTGGAATTTATGGGACACACTGAATATAAATAATGCTTAAAAGATATACAATTAGTCATCTACGTATAATAAAATAAGAAAACATACTTATGTATACAAAAGTATTCTTTATGTATTACTTAAAAAGAAGGTAAGCTGACGTGATTGCAACATTATTTATTGGAAATGTCTGTATCTAGCAAGAATATCATATCTAACTACTGAAATCTCAGGAAACTATGGTGACTTAACTACATGTTTAGAATAACTTAGACGAATAAAGATAACCATTATTAAGAGTTAAATAGCGGGTTTATTACACATATTATACATAATATATATTTAATGTATGATTGACAAAGCAAGGTGTAAACATAGTGTTAAATTTTTTAAACTTAAATTTATCTTTTCTTAAATATGTAATTTCACAACTATAAATTTCTCTGAATATTCTGTGATTATTGGAAAATTCTTTAAATTTAAAAACTTTTCACAAAGTTACATTGGGTGAATATTTAAATTTAAGATTAAGTTTGAAATATTCAAGTTTGATAATCTCACAAGGAATATTATTAGACTCCATAAAATTATCGATATTATAGTTAGTATCAAATAAGCATTAAACAATGTAAAGTTAAGTGAATATTAAGGATACTTTTATTAGCAAGCGATATGAAAATATCCTTGTCACCAGTGGATCCAGGATTTCATGAAGGGAACATTCCGAAATTTCATGTACTTGATTTTTTAATTTATTAAAATTTAAAATATGGTTTTACATATACTACATAGTTTACTTTCAGTTTGGATGTATGTAAATAATAATTAATTATAATAGCACAAATTTGATAAACTGCTAAATGAGGTATTCTGTATCGCAAAAATATGAAACACATTTATTTTTTAATGTACACAATTGAATAAAACTAAAGACAGTAAGCATTAAACTATTAGTCATTGAATATGAAATCAAGTGAAAAAGGTGTAGCTGCAAACGAAACTTATTCAGTTAAAGGGTTAATAAGCAACATGCCTCTGGGACGTATGTTGCCAAACATAATAAGGATTTTGTCATAACCATGATAAAATATTTTGGGGTGATCAGCTTGATCTTAAAAGAGAAACTTTTTTCATTTCATTGTAATTGTACTTTAAATAATATGTAAGTTATTATTTTATGTCTTTTTATGAATAAATATGATTCTATATTTAAATGGTGGTCTCAGAAAACTTCTTTTGATCACCCCCATAGAAATGAGAGTTAGATAGAAGTAACACGGCTATGATGACTCATCGAAATTCAGTGTACAAGCATCGATCGCCTTAGTACGGGAAAATTCTAAAGCTATTTATAGACTAACGCCTTTAATATGCAAAAATGAGACGAATGTACCATGATTCCGGACAGATTTTTAACTCAAGAGAAATAATTTTACTAAAATATTATATCATTCGAAAGCTAAAAATCAATATTTTTCAAATATGTAAACGGAAAACATGTAGCTACTATTAAATTTAAACTAGCTTATTGTAGTTGTTTGCTTATGGAGTCACGTGATTTTGCGCAGTTTTATGATCGGATGTCGAATCTTACTCCGTAGCTGAAGTTGCATACTATTTAGGCTTGCTGTTTCGCTTCTATTAACTCCTATTTCTATAAGTACAACAAATTTAATCTAGCAGTTTGATATTCCTATCTCGGAACCAATCAGATTCATTCTTAAATCAATGCGAATTGAGTTCATCGATTATAAATATCACCCAATGCTAGTTGCCATTTACAATCACGCCATAACACATTTCATTAGCGTAGTATGATGCGTTTGTGTTATTTATTTTAGAAAATGGTGTATATTTAAAATGTTGCTAGAAAACCTAGAAAGTAACATATTACGTAAAAAAAACAAATTTTATTTTAATTTTAAACCATGATGTAAATATTTTATGAAATCGTTTTTGGCAGATATCAAGAGGTGTTACTGAGATTTTTAAAATATATAAATATTAATAAACTTCTATTTCAATAAGTGGTATAATTTAACGTTAAAGTTATCATATTTGGGTTCTGATTCTGTAATTTCAATTGGATCAATCCAATCGCGTCTGACCTGAGACGTTAACGAAAATTTCTTCCGTCAATCTGTCAATAATCATTTCAAAAATAGTTATTGTCAATCCAACAATCCAAAGGTTGATCCAATCTAGTCTAATCGCTATTTTAAAGTGACCTATTGTACGCATTATGGGGCTGTATAATGCTATGGCCTTTTCATTGAAAAGGCAACTGTGAAAAACTGGGAGTTGTGCCCGCCCTAAAAGCTATATACATAATCTTATCATTCAGGTAAATAGTTTCAAAAAGTTGAGTTATGGTACTTTGTAATCATATATTTGGCATTAGAAGTATTTAAGTAGATCATTGAAGTGCATGTATTTGCATAACTAATCAAGGTAATCGTAAATTATATTAAAGAGAGTGTTAATTGAGTTAGCAGAAATGATAGTTGTACCATCAGCAAACAAAATTGAAGCATAAGAAATACTTACGAATATATCATTAATATAAATAGCAAATAACAGGGATCATAACAAGGAACCTTGAGGTACTCCGGACTTCAGAGGTAGATCAGAAGAAATAATGTTCTTAAGTTTTTGTTCTTGTATTTCCGTTAGAGAGGAAACTTTTCAGGAGATGGGATATGGCTGTGAAGTCCATATTTAAACAGTTTCTTGAAAAAATAGTATGATTAAATGTATCAAAAGAATTTCAAGATCTAAGAAGATTAATACATGAGTTTCATTTGCTTGATAATTGATAGAAAAAATGTCACGACATTTCCAAGCTATTCCAGGACGTTTTCAAATTCCAAGACATTCCAGGACCATAGGAACCCTATGGTAGAATTAAATTTTTTCTCGATATATGTAATAAATGGTCTAAAATATTATATAAAATAGATCGAATATAAGTTCTATGGTGTTTTTGTCAATTTACTAGTAAAAAATCTTCATACATAGTGTAAAATAGAACATCTCTTGTATCCAAACAAAAGAGATTGTATGAAATATTTTGAAGTTTGTTAACAAGATATATTCATTTTAAAATCTTCAAAAATATTACAGAAATACAAAAATGTTATAAAATGACACAGAAATTTATCTCATCAATTTTTATCAGATAAAGAAATCCTTATGACCCATCAAACTTCTTTTTATTTAATAATATTTACTTACCAAATTACCGAATAATTTGAAGTGTTGCTTTAACTGTTTATTGATATACATAATTTACATGTTGAATAATTCATTGGTAAGTTTGAAATCAAATAAATTTCTATTATAATATTGTGTCTTATTTCATAAAATTATAATATATCTGACAATTGTTGTTCTCTCTAACTGATATTTTGTATATTATTTTACAATACTACTATATTTTACAACTAACGACTAATACTAAAATTATTCTGATAAAAAACTTTGGTGTTGCAAGACTAAATTCCACTTGAATTCCTCAGAATTAAAGAAACTGAAATTATCAAAATTTGTTTGATCGCAATCTCTACTGCTTGATTAATTGAAACACCAATGATACTAATAGAACAGCTCATTAAATTATGTTGGCTTGTGCAGAATATATGTATATTTCTCAAAAATTTATTTTACCCAAATAAGCGCAGCACTATAAATGCTGAAGAAATTAAAGTTACTCTATCAACCTTTTTATGTAGGTTACTGGATAAACAGTTATCCTGCAAAATGGCAATATAAAATCCAAAATCAAATCTCATTAGACATAGAATTGTCTTTCACAAAATAACTCACTTGGTCTTCTTTCTATATTGAAAGACAAATAGAATGTTTGGAATGTGTGCTATACAAATTGAGCCCTGTATGACTTGCATTATTTTGTAGTAAATATTTAGATAGATAGTTGTCCGTTGCATATATTAGTTTTGAAATTGATAACAATATATATAACACATTTGTTTATAAACTGTAATACTGAAAAAGCCTTAAATATAATACTTATACAATTTGAAAAAATTAAACTTGAGCTTCAAGGTGATTATGTAACTCCCAAAATGTAAGTGTTAAGTGTATGTGTACTGTATGTAAGAGTGGGGTTGAGTAGAGAGACAGTGAGATGCGCATGTACTGAGGGGTTGGGTAGGGAGACAGTGAGGCACAGCTGGATTCTGATTGGCGAAAAATTTGACACACTTTCCTCCACTACTTTAATTGATTCAGATTTGTTATAAATTATAGTGAAGCATTTCATTAGCCACTCTTGACAGAGACATCAGACAGCACAACATCAGTGGACTGGACCATCAAGCAATGGAAATCCATGCTGTTCTCTCATGAAAGTCCCATCCACGACCTAAGTCACGTGATAGGAGGAGAGGGCAGGGTGCACGCACCTCACCAGCGAACCTCTCGACCAATCAGAATCGAGCAAGCGCCAGCCAATGAGAGGGCTGTAACCGTATTTAAGAGACGCGCGCGTCTTTTTGTCTATTTAAACAAAACTCTTTGCGCTAAATTCAAATTTAAAAGTGCATGGGATTGTGTGGGCGCCAAATTCAAATTATTAAATATGCGGGAATATTTTAATTAATTTGTCTATATAAACCGAATTCTTTGCGTCAAATTCAAATTTAAAAGTGCGCGAGATTATGTGGCGCCAAATTTAAAATTGCGTTGAATTATGTACAAGTATTAAACCGTATTTAAGGAAAAACACACTGGAACACCCATATTTAATACTTTTCTATTAATCAGAGGCAAAACAAAATCACGCAACAATTATACGTAGGTTACATAAATACTACTTGTCTTAAATTTCAGTAGTATAGCTATATTTAACTGTATTTTTAGAAAATTAATAAA
>JAYRBW010061354.1:0-10381 GCA_036023295.1 Invenusta paracnida | reverse complement strand
CCTAGACGGATTTCGCTAGGGATTTCCCCGTTGTTTCAGTTTTGGAGTTTCGTTTTCTCTGGGTGGTAAAAGATAATAATTCTAATAATGGTAAAAAGTTGTTGTGCATATAAATGCACCAATAAGTTTGGAAAATCGTCCGATTTATCATTTCACAGGTAATATATTATTTTATATATGTACATACTGTATTTTATAAAAGTTTGTTGTTTATGTTTCTTATATGTCTAACATATACCATTAATATTCCAGACTACCAATTTGGTATAAATAACCTTAGCACTGCAGAATAAAAATATAGGTTGGCTTTTCTTAGCCACGAGCAACATGACATTACATTAGCCACACAGCAGCTTCAACCAGACCCATAAAAATGGTGAATAAGTATGGGTCTCAAGTAATGGTGGGTGGAGTCCCAATGTAGTACTGAATAAATATTCCACCTTACATCATTTATGCTCATTTTTTATATGTGATGTAAAATTAACTGGAGAATCCAAATATGTTATCTAGAACACTCTATCTTCAATGGGTTAGGAGTTATGCCAGTAATATTGAATAACTTGACATGATGGCCATTTTGAATGATGATAACAATTTTTTTGAAATTTTCTGGAAATATACTGGGCTTATGCTCAATTTTTTTATATGTGATGTAAAAATTAACTGGGGAATCCAAATATGTTAACTAGAACACTGTATCTTCAATGGTTTAGGAGTTATGTCAGTAAAATTAACTGGGGATGTAAAATATGTGATGTAAATTAACTGTAAGGTTATTTTTTATATTTAATGGGCAGAAAATCAGAATAAAATTAGTCCGCTTAAAATATGGCATAATTTCATTGCATGTCCAAAAATACTGTTGAGTGAGAAAGATAATGTATATATAAATGAAATTACACACATGAAATAATATTATTGCTGTACAATGGTGAGAACCTGCACTCCTACCTACTGAGATTGTTTCTGTCTGTGAATTTAAAACCCAGGTGCTCTGTTGTGCAGTGGCTTGATAATTCTGCCTTAAAATTGAGGGAAAACCTAAATTATAGCTTGTAGTCATGCTAAAATAAAGTTATGTAGCCTACAAATACAGAGGTGTGGCAACAATGAATAGCCTTGTCAAAATAATTATATATTTTGAGCCCATCATCTTCAGTGTTTGCATTTAGATGTCTGTATATGTGCCTACAATTGTAATGGGGAGGTGTGTGGGAGATATCTTGATTATTAATAAAATTAATTATTGCTTAACATGGTATTCAAGAGCAAGCCTCTAGGGACATAAGATAGCCCCTCTCGAGCTGCTCAAACAACTCTGAAGTAAGTAAATCTCCTTCTCCATAGACTCCCTCTGGATAAAGATATCTCCCCTGTACTCCCAAACCTTTTTAATGACAACTTTTTCCTTAAGTCCTAAAAACTTTTTCCTAAGGTGCACAGCATGCTTTTCTATGGCTTTTTTTACAATAAAATCTGAGCTTTTAATTTTATGTTTTTTGTTATCATTTTAATAACGATTGGTCCTTCTCCTCTGTGGTCTTCTATGGCGAGGAAGTCTTCTTTGCAAATGTCAGTCTTGGGTAGTTTCTGAATTATCACATCCTCACTGATAGGTCCCTTGTGGTTTAGAATCACAAGCTCCATTTCTTTTTTTTCTTCTTTGCTTCAATTTCTTCTTGCTTCTTCAATTGTCTCTGTGTGTCTTTGAACATCCTGTTGCAAGTGTCTAATACTCTGTTTTCAAAGGTATTCATTTCATTTCTATTTTTATTTTCCGCCAGCTCTAGTATTTCTCTAAGCTTCTTTATTTTGTCTTCTTGCTCTTCAATACTTTTTAACAGTGGTGCAATGGCTTCTTCAATTTTATTATCATTGTGTAAATTGTCATCTCTTTCCAAAGCAATGTGGGATTGTATGCCATGCACAATAAATATAGTTGTCTGTAAAACCAGTAAAATTTATGCCATATTTGAAATCATTCAAGCTATTCTACTAATAAATCAGGGGCTGTGGAAGCATTATGAAATGGAATTTAAGAATGAAAATTGTGCCACCTAACAGTAACCTGGGGTGCAGGTTGAGATGGATAGGGTATGCATAAAAAGTATGTACACCTAATAAGGGGAGGGGGTTATGATAAAATAGACATATTTGGATGTCTATGTATGTCTTAAAAATGTTTTATTTTTAATGTGTTAGATATATGTATGCAAAAAATGAAAAAATCCCCAATTCTCTTTGGATATCAATAATTTTTATGCTCATTTATATTTTTAGATTTCCATCAGATCCAATGAATAGAAGGCTTTGGAAACATTCAGTTAGACGAGCAAATTGGTCTCCACAGAAGTGTGAGCGCTTATGCAGTGATCACTTCACAGAAGATTGTTATGAGGTCAAAGGCCAAAGGAGGCTTCTGAAGCCTAATGCTATACCCTCTGTCTTTCAATTTCCCTCACATTTGAAGAAGAATATATCAAAGAGGTCCACTTCTAGATCCCAGATGAGAGTTAAAAATCCTCCAAGTGCATCTCCAACTGTTTTCATTGAAATACCAGATCCTTCTGTTCCTTCTACTTCTGTTTTTTCTCTATCACGTCCATCTACCCCAGATACAGAACCTTGTTATGAGATAACATCTATGTCAGATCAAGCAGTTCAGACTGATATAACTATGAAGGACCTTGATGACATGACTTTTTTTTCTCTGAAGAAGAAACTTCATGCTGAAAGGCAGAAAAAATATCGTTTGAGGAAAAAGTATCTGAAGGCAGCTGAGGCTATTACTGATCTGAAGTCAAAGCAGTTGATCAATAATGATGAAGCCTTTCGTTTAAGAGGTAATTTTGGTGATGTTAGCTTAAGCACAGTTTGGAATAATGAGGTGAAGAATAAGCAAATGAGTATTACAAACCGTCGCTATTCCGAAGACCTGAAGCAATTTGCACTCTCCATATTTTTTCATTCTACTGCAGCTTATAGGTACTTAAGGACACATTTATCTTTGCCTCATGAGAAGACTTTGCTGAGGTGGTTGTCCAAGCTAGATGGTTCCCCAGGATTCAGCCAAACTAGCCTTGCACTAATTAAAGAGAAAATATCTGGAAATCATGTTGAACCAGAATGCAGCATCATGTGTGACAGTATGAGCATCAGGAAGCAGATGGTGTACCACTCATCTTCTGGCAGATTCATCGGCTATTGTGATTTGGGCTATGATGTTGATGACTCCCGTATGGCCTCAGAAGCTTTGGTATTTCTAGCTGTGGGCTTAAAGACAAAGTGGAAGATTCCAATTGGTTACTTCTTTGTTGGTATGTTCACTTTACTATTTCTTTAATAAGTGTAGAATTTTCTTATATTAAAAGATCACTGGATTTACAAATCATTCAACTAGTGAGTGACCTATTAAGCAATTACAAAAAAAACATGGTCTTAGGGTTATTTGTCTTATATTTTAAAACGTTTATATTTTTCTAAGGTCCAATTTAATCCGATCACAATGAAACTATTCAGCATGTTAATAATGTTGTATCCATTTTTAGAAAGAAAAATACAATAAAAAATGTTCCTCATTTTAGAGAAGCTTTGGTTAACTTTGCACTTTTAGTATTCAAAACTTCCACCATACTCATTCTATTCTTACTATCTAGAGAAAGCTTTGGCAGTTTTCTTCAGGACTACCTCTAATAATAACAAATTGCATTAATTTAATAGACTTGAACAAATTATAAGCAAAATTTGTTTTAAATAGTTTATGTGGTAATTTTACTTAATATTATTAATAATAATAATAACTTAATCTAAATAGTATTCTACTAAGTCTGTATGTTTTGTTTAGTCTGAAGGTGTAATCCCTTTGCATTTAATTAATAAAAATGTCAGCTCAATTTAAGATGGGCACTAAACTTACTATACATACAGACCTAGTAGAATTTTAGGATAAAATGTTCATATTTTATATGATAAATATAAGCTCCTGTATCTAAATTTCATCATATATTATTTATAAATTAATTAAATTACATTTAATATTGAATATAATATTTTCTTTAAAAAGATCAGTTCAAATGACATAATTTTATGGAATAATATGTATATAACACTAATTAATAGGTATATACCCACTATATGTTAAAATATAAAACTTATAAAATAGTCATTTTGTTTTGTATATTTTATATTTTCTGAAATATTCATTAAATAAGTTTTTAAGTATTAATAATTTAAACATTTAAATATAATACAGATATATATATATATAGCATTATAAAATGCTAATGTATATACATTTAGGAGATACAACAATAACATAGAATGAATATATCTATAGCATTTAAGACTTTCTTATACTGTATGATTTATATATTTTATAGGAAATAGAGTATCTATTTTAATTTTAATTTATATTGATCAATAAATATATGCCTAAGATATAATAATACAATGTCTAAGATTTTTATTGAGTTATATTATTATTATACATGTGTAATATCATTAATAAATACATAAATAATATATCTATATCATACATATGTTATACCATTTTTGTATTTATATTTAATTGTTCATTTGTAGAATAACTACATATTTTATATAATGTGATATGGTAACAATACCAATATACAACAAGTTTAATATATAGGTACTATATATATAAAATAAATTATTATACTTATGTGCATATATAGTTATGGTTTAATATACAATCATTATATAATATAAAACTGTTAACATACATGATATTATTAATATGCTATAGTATTGCATTCGATAATTCGATATAAATGCATCGATGCGAAAAACGTTATTCGAAAAGTCAGCCCTGCATCGAGTCAGGCTTCGATTCTCTCGGTTCTACTTTTCGAAAACGCTCTATGTATCTGTAGATCATGTCTCGGGAGATCAGCAGTACAGCTTGTTGACCTCAGCCATGTCCCTAATGCTTGAATCTGGTGCTGATGTACGTGCTGCTGTGATGGATGGAGCTTACAGCAATCAGAGAACTGCCTCTTTGTTGGGTGCCAAGGTGGATGCTGAACAGTTCAACTCTACATTTCCTCATCCAGTTACAGGGAAGAAGACATACTTCATACTGGATCCGTGCCATATGTTGAAGTTGCTACGGAATTTGCTAGCCGATAGCAAGGTTTTAATTGACGGTGATGGTAACCGCATTGAATGGCAGCATTTGGTGTCACTTAATGAAACCCAGAAAGCTGAAGGCTTGACGTTGGCTAATAAGCTGAGGGACTCACATGTTGTGAATTGGTCACGACAAAAAATGAAAGTAGGTGATCTTAAAATATTTATAACGTAACATTACCATTCCACGGCTACAACAATACATGAGAATACAAATTATTTTTGTGATTCGTCTGTGTGTATCAATGAAATATTTGTAATGAATAACTTTCTTGTCCGTTTATCATTGTGGCTTAATGCACCTTTTTTCTAAACACGTTTCATGAACTAATTGAATTTACTACTATGATTTTAATATATGCTTTCAAATTTTCTTTATATTGTGATTTCTTTATATTATAGGTTAAGCTCGCAGCTCAGACACTGTCGAATTCTGTCTCCAAAGCCTTGGAATTTATGAGAGATGTTGTCAAGGACCCAACCTTTCAGGACTGCGGTGGTACTATTAACTTCCTCAAGCTGGCAGACCGTCTGTTTGACCGCCTCAATGCCTCCAATCCGTGTCTTAAAGGGTTCAAATCACCATTGTCGTTGAACAATGTTCGTCTTGTTGAAGCTGATCTTACCAAGATTTGCAGCTATCTGTCGCAGCTGAAGTTGGTCTCTGGCAAAGAAGTAATCACGTCTCGTAGAAGAACGGTAATTCTTGGTTTCATGTCGGCAGCTCAAGGTGTTATTGGTCTTGCTAATGATTTGTTAGGAAGAGGAGAAAGACCTTACAACTATTTCCTGCCATACAATATCTCCCAGGATCATATTGAGATGTTATTTTCTGTCATCAGGAGACGCGGTGGATGGAATAATAACCCGAATGTTGTACAAGTAAGATTAATTCACATTAATATTTTTTGTGAAATGCGTTCAGTCTGGAAAATGGAATCACTCCATATCACTTTTTCAGCAAAAGTATATGATATATCTGTTTGTACAAAATTTCGATACAACCCAGAATTACACAGAATTACAAATTTTGCAACAACATCCATTTTGCACACAAACATCCATTTTTGAATGCCTTGGCATTGCCAGTTCAGGTCTCACATTTGGACATGCTTCACATCATGTGAAACAATAGACGGTAGAGTATCTATGGACAATGAAATTAAACATTTAATTTGAAGTGCATTGAAATTGTGACCACTTGTATTTGTGTCATAGAAACTTTACATTGTAGAAATAGGAAAATATGCTAAACCAAAAATTAAGTTGTCACAATTTCAATGCACTTCGAATGAAATGTTTAGTTTCACTGTCCATAGATACTCTAGGGTCTATTATTTCACATGATGTGAAGCATGTTCAAATGTGAGACCTGAACTGGCAATGTCAAGGCGTTCAAAGTGGATGTTTGTGTGCAAAATGGATGTTGTTGCAAAATTTTTTGCCTCTAGTGTAGTGTATTCCGCTCTTGCTATTAACACTAGAATGCCCGGGGGGGGGTGATTATTACCCCCCTCTCATTATATTCCATGATCACAAAAACTGTATGCATGATTAAGCTGAAATTTAAAAAAACGGGATAAAATTCTATTACTAAGATATTCCCCAAGTATCACCAAAATTTGTCATCCTAACTGCCCTCCAGGAGGTCCTGAAATAAATCCGTGGAGGCCATTTTTTACCCTTTTTCCGAAATTTGAAAATTTTGCTAAAAATGCACTGAAATATTTAATGTTATAACTTCGAAACTATGATAGATAATTCAATGAACTTTCAAATACATATGCATCTGGATGTTTTCAAAAGAGAAATATGACCCTGCATTGGTACACCTTCTGATTCAAGATTTAATGGCTTTTACAATTAGCTTTAAGTGTAACTACGAGGTCAGAACTTTTGTAAGGCCGCGGAATCATTCTGCAATATTTTGATGCATTATTTATTTTACGTATTCTTCAACATTTCAGTTCCGCTCAGCCTTTACTGCAGTGCTTGGTTCAAAAGGATTCAGTGTTTTGTGTAACACTGCATCTTCTAATTGTGTCGCAGCCGATGAAGAACCGTTTTCAATACACTCCGACTATTCCCTGACCAAATTCAGTTCCAATGTGAATACTTACATTGGCGGGTTTGTTGTGCGGAAGGTTCTTGCTGCTTTGAAGTGCCCAGAATGCAGAGATCATCTCCTTACAGACCGCCCGGAGTGTGTCCCTCCTAAGTTACGATCATCAGATCACTCAATGGATCTAATTGAATTGAAAGACAACGGGGGACTCATACGACCTTCGGATTGTGTTATCGCCTTATGCCAACGTACTGAACAGGTTCTTAGATCACTTTCAGAATCACAATTCAGGAACAAGCACTTCTTAGCCAAAGTGAGGTCCACAGTTCTTACTGATATTGGTCCATGCTTCCCGAATGATCATGGTATTGGTTTGCAGTCGCACTCTCTGCAGTTAGCTAAACAAGTGATTGATAAATATTGTACAGTTGTCTTGCATCATCGCTCTAAACTTCAGACTGAAAAGGCATCTGGTCCAAATATCCGTTCACAATGTACCAAAGCTATTCTATTTTCTCACCAATAAATTTATCCACTCATTGTTAATGTTAAGTGTCCTTATTTCAACGATACTATTTTAAAAAATTTCTTTCTAATTCAGTAAATCAAAGAATAAGCATGATGATTTTTAATACCTTTTGAACTATAAACTATAAAATGTAAGGTTTCATGTTCTCCGCGCATATTAGTTGGCTGTATACACAACCACTTCTTCTTTTTTGATACTAACATTTATTTTCAATTATTGTGATACTTAATATAGGTAATACTTACCATTTCTTCCATTTTAATTTCTAATTCAGTTTTTGTAAATACCTATTGTGTTGCATAACATTTTATTATTTATTATTGTATTATACCTGTCTGTGTTCTTCAACTCGTCCAATAAGTAGACGTTTAGAAAGTAGAACCGATTTTATTCCTTATTATTTATTATTATATTATACCTGTCTGTGTTCTTCAACTCGTCCAATACGTAGACGTTTAGAAAGTAGAACCGATTTTATTCCTATTATACTGTCCACATCTCCATACTTTTATTATATACAATTATATACCAATATGTAGTAATATTTTGCAGATTATATTTGGTATTATTTGGTATGATTAATTAGACTTTAACTTTATATATATTTGTCTATATATTTGTATTTATGTATAAAACCATATACATACTATGTTCTATAGTAGATTACTTTATTAAAATTACGGTATCAAAAATAGTTTGCTCCCCTTTTGCCTTTTATGAATTGCTGTTTTAACATGCGCTTTCTTCGTAAATAATTGTCTGATTTTTCATCTTCATTCTTTACTTTTATATTTTGAAACATAATTACCATATTAAATATTTTTGTGTGCATACTACATTATTAATTTGTATATATATTTGATAAAACACGATTTCAGTAGATATACACTAAAGTCAGTTTGTAGTTATCGATATTACTGTATCAAAAGAGGATATATTAGAAACTTACATAGATATGACTCTATTTATATTAGTTCGCTCAATTTTTGAATTTTATACACGGCTGTTCGAATCTGTATTTATATACTAATCTATACTTATATATATATAAATGCCCAGATTTTTATTAACACGATGCTTTCATATATTAAAACAAGATTACTGTATGATATATTATGTTTTATCTTAGTGTATATATATAATAAGTTCTCTGATTTTAATACATTTTGTAGAACACAGTTCACAGTAGGTTTGCCTAAGTCAGTCTGTTTTTGTAGATAAAATGAGTGTATCAGATAATGGTTGCAAAATTAGTTTTTATTATTCGTATTTCTAAAGTTAATTATACTTTTCTTTCTGCAATTTTGTACAATAAATGTAGACATCTATCTGTTATGATCAGTTTGGTATGCAGTATATAATGCATATATTTGAATAAAATTATTATAAACATTATGAATTATTATGGTTTCTTATTCTATGCATATGGGAAATTTTTAAACTACTTAAACTATTTTTCAAATAATTTAGCGATCTGGTTATCATGAATTTTAAAATATTTCAGTATTCACAGACTTTTTAAATACTAATATATTTCCCTGAATAGAAAAGACTTTGTCTTCATTACATTACTATATAGATGAATAATAACTTAGCATAAAGCAAACGTATAATGAAAATTGCAATATTACTTTCATAGGCTACTTGCAGAAATGAAAAGAGCCATAAGGAAAATAAAGTAGACCTTTCATATTACACAAAATAGTGTTTCGGAATTAATAATACAAAAATCTATTAACTTATTTTTTCGCTGCTATGTCTCGTTTAAATCTTAATTTTTTAATGACTTAATTTATTATATATAGGGTGGTAATAAAGTTCCCTTATAATGTAAAAATATAACTTTTAGCAATAATGTAATTATGTATTACTGTTAGTAAACACACTAAGTATGAAAATTATGAGAAAATATTCTAATTGCAAACCTCTTGTTTCGATGCGATCTGTAGGTACATCGTGTAGGGACATTCCTGCAGTCTTTTTGACACAAATCTTTATTTCAATCAAAGAAATCACTATGTTCATTATCTTGTCGAGTTCTAATTCTGCAGTGATGTATATGTATGTATGTATATTGAGTATAGTTCACAATAAATCATAAAATCTCTATATTTAAATTAACTGTATAACTTTATTGACACCCTGTATATATATCTACATATATTATATATGTATATATATATATATATATATATGTACATGCTATCACTCAAAATTTTCTAGTTCATCTTATTGTATCTTATGCTCTATTATGTTAAATATTATTTTTGCACTAGTGTTATTAGTTACTATATATATGTATATACACTCACGTTTTAAAGACGTGATATACTCACGGTTTGTAGTATAGTTAACAACTATTGAATAGAGTATAAATGATACATTTTCAGACGAACAAATTTAAGTGATATATGTGTATGATGTGAAAAATAAAACTATAGAAATTTACGCCTGAATGCGAGCAACAATAATATGTAACTTATAGGATAATGTATTAAATAATAAAAAAGTTATCCGCTATTAAATATACCACGTTTTGCCCATTTTTAAGCCGTGGAGATGCGGGAAAAAGAAGTGAGACAGTATTTTCTACCACCCAGACATTCTGATTGGCTGATTTTTCTGGAATTCCTTCA
>JAYRBW010061353.1:0-30802 GCA_036023295.1 Invenusta paracnida | reverse complement strand
AGTAAGATTCTGCAAAATGTGATTATGCGAAATGGGATTATGCGAAATAGGATTCTGCGAAATAGGCTGACACCGTACTTTCGAACATTGACAAATGTTAAGTATAAAAAATGTTTGCGTTTAAATTAAAACGTAGTATTACTATACAAAACACTTTAAAATTATAATTGAATCATGTGGTATAACTTTATATATGTAAGTGTGCACACAGCAAAAATATTTTTAATAATTGAAAATGTTAGAAATACATTATTTATTTAAGAAAGAATTGTAAAAGATTAATCTTGAAAGCTAAACCAGTAAACATATGCACTCAAATTCATTACAATATAATTATCTAGAACAATGTTATGTGTTCCATTTTTCAAAGTGCAGAAAATAAATTTGATTGTAATTTTCGAATGGTTAGTTAACAGTCTTAGTAAACTGAGTTACAGATTCAATTTCTCTACTAAATAAGGAAGATACATTTAAAAATAAATGTAAATATGACTAAATTCAACAAAATAGGTCTAGCAATAAATTACCAAATTAAATGATTCCGTTATAAAAAAAATATATTGAAAAAAAGTCTGGAATTTTTTAGTAAACTTGTTACTTACTCATTCCGAACATGGATGGCCAGCTGGGTCTTCTGGCCGGCATAAGACTCCCCTCGGACAAGCGCCGTTGATGCGTGTTCCGAAGCAGGTCCGCTAGTGGTCCCCGCATACCCGGATCCGCCAACCATTCATCCGGCGAGACCATCACCCGACCCGGATTAGGAACAGCAACCAAAACTCCAACTGGATATCGCTCGTCACCACTCGAGGTCTCATCACTGGCGTGTCGAGATCTGCGTTTTGCCTCGCTTAGAAGAACCTCACCCGAGTTATGTTCGTCATCCGTGGAGGAATCACCACCACCGCCATCAGCACTCCTAGCTGACTGCTGTCGTCTTGAAGACCGTTTTTTTCGGTAACGTCGTCGTGGTGAGGATGCTGTCGAGGACTGTGCTGTTGCTGTGGGGGTGTCTCGAGTTTCTGTTGTTGTTCGTGGAGATGTCTCGCCTACGTTTCTCAAATTTCGGAACGAATCATCGGAAGTGTTGCCCTGTCTTCCAAATATTAAGGACGACAACATTCGACCAAATGGCACAGCAAACCTTCCTGATTGTGGAACAACAGGTTCTTTTGTTAAATCAGAAGCTGCGGTTGCTTTAGCGGTTGAAGAATTGTCTGATTTTGGCTGGCTTCTTCGCGAGCTAGAAGAACCACTGGGTGCAGATGTTGTCGCCCCCTCTTCGCTTTTACGGAAGGGGAGAAACTGATTTGAATATATGATACTAAGAAGATTTTTCTTGGTAAATACCGATGGACTATTCTCTTTTTCCTCATTCGTTTTCTTTATTGGAACATCGGAAGAAGTGCTTGGTAATGACTCCGAAATAGGATTATAATAATCATTGGTTCTGGGCTGTTGTGTAGATAAGGTAGATGAGTCACATGAAATTTCATCAGGAAGTTGAATATTATCTTTTTCCAGAGACGATCGACTAGATGCTGGAGAAGAGGGATCATCAAAAGATGATACTGTGCCTTTTTTAGACCCTTTCTTAAATGTACTGGTAGTTGGTAATGTGTTTTTAAACTGCAAAGTACTTGAAGGTTCTTCGTCTTCAGTATCAAGAGAGCTAGTAAAATGGCCTTTCGATTTTTGCGTCAATTTTTTTAAAGTTTTCTTATCATCTGACAATTTTGATTCACTTTCCTCAAATGATGTTGAACTTTCTGATGCCTCTATAATAGCTGTTGCTCTTGTTTCAATTTCAATCGACAATGGCACAGGACATTCTTGCACTATACCTAAAATGGACACTATGTCCATTACTGTTGGCCTGGATTCCGGGATGTCTTCCGCATTCGGATTTGAAGTGATGCTATCCTCCGAAAATCTTCTGCATGAGGATCCTTTTTCTTTTTTTACTGGGTCTTGTACAGAAGTAGTATTCAGCTTTAGTGAAGCTGTGACTGAAGAGTTTTCGGGTATTAATTCTGCGGCGGAAACAGTACCTTCTTTATGCAGAGGTATAGATAAAGAACACTCGGCATGAATTAAATCTTTACTGCCAACTTCTTGTAATGAAGCAGATAAACTTTCCTTATTAGATGGAGTGGAAGTTGTAAGTTCTTCAGCTGACAACAATAATGTCTCTTCATTAATATGACTCGGTTTTAATTTGGTATCTGCATTACATTCCTCTGATTTTTTCGTACTTTCTGCGGTTGGATTATTGACACCGTATACAGTATACTCCGCTGGGTTTGATAATGACGCATTTAATTCCTCATGCGATGATACTGAAGCTTCTGTAGGTGGGCTCACGTATGCTCTAGTCTCCTGATAAGGCAAGATAGGTAAATCTTTCTCTTTTAGCAGAAGACACGATAAATCTTTTACTGTATCTTCTGACTGTTCAGAAACTGGTGTAACTTCAAATATACTGTTATGGTGTATTACATTTTTAATTGTTTCGTCTTGAGCAAGTGTGTGTACTGGAACCTCTTCCGAATTTGGATTCAAATAGAATACATTTTCTTCATGTTGGGGCTCATTAGATATGGAAACTTCACATTCAATTAAACTTTGCATATCTTTCCCGAATTTTGTTCCTTCGATTTGATGCTTTTCAATAATTGTATTTTCGCACTTCAGTTTTACATCTTCAAGTGGGTTATTTGCGCCAGTAATTTCCGTAGATGTTAGTATCGATCCTTCAGTAGTTTTGGATTGTATTGTTAGGAAGTTTTGGGAAGTATTGATAGATTCCTTTTCATCTTTAAATGAAGATATATGCTTTGTAGAATTTATTGACATCTCATTTGATTTTGATTCTTTTTCGAATAATGAAGTGCTTAGATTTTCTTCAGCAGATTCTTCGAATTTAATATCTTCAGTAAGCGATTTAGCAAGCTCAACATTTTCGATGGATGATATTATTGTTCCAAAATCTTCTGCAAAATAGTTCTGCGATTCTTTAATATGTGGTTCAACCAATTCCGCATGTTCTACGGATGGTTTTTTAACACTGCTCACTTGAAGTCCTAATCCACTATGTCCCACAATTTCACTTGATACGCTTGATTTTCCACTACCTTCTACGCACGGTATAATTGAATCCGTATCTTTTAGCGATGATTTAAGAATTTCATCAGTTGATGTCGCACTTTGTTGAGTTATTGCGACCACTTCTACATATGCTTTTACTGAATTATCTTCAATAGATAATTCCAACAATTTGGCATCCTCTACATTTTGTTCAACAGATTGTATCTCTTTTGCAATATCACAAACTTTTTCATTCACCTGAACAAGTCCTGTATGGTCTGTACACAATGAAATATCCTTATTATCTATTTTGTGTGATTCAGTAAATGTGGTATTATTTGTTAGTTGAGTCATTGACCCACTGAGCTCATTCTCTTCAAGCAATTTCATTGATTCTTCAATTTCTATGGACGGTTTTGTAGATTCATGAAATTCTACATGTGGTTGAAGGCATGGGACATTTTCAGAACCTTTTTCCAATGATCCAGTATCATCGGCGCATAATCTTAAATCTTCTAGTGAATCTTTCATTGGCCCAACGTCTTCTGAAAGTAGTTTTAAATGCTGTATTGATGTTTTTTCTTTTTCTACATGTGGTTCAAAAGATCTAGAATCTTCTAAATGTGGATTAGTATCTTTTGCAAAATGAGAAGTTTGATCTTTTGATTCACTGAAGTCTAAGTTTGTGTCAGTAAGTGCAATATCCTTTTCAGATATCAATGATTTTGTCAAACACGCATCTGATTTACTAGTAGACCTGACATCTTCTGAACAGTATTGTGTTTTTTCTGATTCCTTCACAAATTTTTCCTGTGGTCTAAGATCTTGTTCCATAAGTCCACTATTTGTTATAATAGGTTTAAATTTGGTTTCATCATACGAAGTTGATTTCGCTGATTCAGAATCCTCTATGTGTAATTTGAGAGATGCCGTATATTCATCATATGGTTTCATGAACTCTGCATCGTCCTGGCATGTTTCATTAGAAGAGGCAATTTGATTAATTGGTGATACAATTTCTGAGAGAAAAACAATAGATTCCGTTTCCTCTGTATGTGTTTTCGTAGACACAGAAATATTTACAGATGGTTTAAGAGATTTGGGATTATCTATAGGTAAATCTTTTGATTGTGTAGATTCAACACAGAAATCAATTGATTCATCCGTGGAAGATTGTTTCAAAACTTCTGAATATTCTACTTCTTTAGATTTTATTTCTTGATCTGTAGATACCATATCATCTGCACATAAAGCAATAGTTCCGGTACATTCCGAATTGGATTTTATTGACGCTATGTTATCTTCAAATGACTGCAGATTGGTAAAATCTTCATATAGAGGATTTAACTCTGTATTCAATTCACTTTGTTTTGTGGAATCTAAAGTTTCTGAAGATTGTTTTATCGCATGTGACACTTCAATATGTGATTTCAAGAATCCTCCATCCTCTGCAGATTTCATAAAATTCAAATCTTCTTCAAATGGTACATTAAATTTGTGATCTTGATTCATTGATTTTGTATTTTCTGCTAAATATTCAAGAGATTTGACATCCATCAAATGTGGATTTGTGGAAGAAACTTCATCTTCACATGTAATATTAGATTCGGCAATTTCCATGGATGAATCTTTTGAATTTGCATCTTTTTCTAATGATTCAGACACCTTCAAATGACCTTCAGATACTTTTGGCTGCTGCGTTTTCAAAGTTCGATTATCATCTGAACTTGATTCACTAAGCGCAATATCTTTAAAATGTGATTTAATTGCACATGAATCTGAAGACGTATCATGTTCTGTCGTGTGTAAACACGTATCAATTAATTTAACATTTCCTGAAGATTCATCAGGAGATTCCAAGGATTTCACTGGCAGATCAATTGATTTGAAAACTGCTGTGTGTTTTTCTTTAAACCCAATGTCTCTAGAAAAGGGATTTGCGATATCCCGTTCCATTACAAGATTTTCTTCATGTTGAGCCAATTCCATACTTTGTTGTATTGATCCCGTATCCTTTGTACATGGTTCAATAGATCTTACAGATTCCAAATGAGATTTTATCAATATAGAATCGCTAAAATCTGATGCAGTAGATTCTTTGGTAACACTTAAACAGGGTTCGTTTGATTCCAATTCTTCAGTATGTGTTCTAATTGATCCAGCTATTTCTGAAGTTGATTTCAATAATTTAGAGGTATCTGTGCCTATTTCACTGTGATATTTATCTTTTTCGGAAAGTTTCGGTAAGTCTAGATCTTCTATACACAATAGACTCGATTTTGATGATTGCTTTACAGATCCAGTATTTTCCTCAAAGAGTTCATTATCTCTCACATTTTCTACAGGTTTTATTGACCTATAAACTTCACTAAATAGCATAGCAGATCCCTCATCAAATTCAAATGGTTTCGAGGCGTGCGATTCTGCAATATTTTCTTTCTCTGACCCAATTAGTTCAATATTTTTAATATTTGATAAAGTATTGTCAGTTGATGATTCAATAGGTGTAATATGTTCTAAATTTGATTTTCCCGACATAGTATCATGTTTAGATGATTCCATAATACCTGCATAAAAATCTCCTGAATTTGTTGCATCTTTTGAGATTTTGGTAAAATCTTTGCATTCTAAAACTGTTTGAATTGATCCGGAAACGTTAATGTTTATTTTTGTGGAACCTTTGTCTATTTCAACTTGGGCTGCTGATCCTGAATCCTCGACAAAAGATTTGAAGTCTGTTTTCAAAGTCTCAATTTCAATACATGTTTCAATTGTGTCAAAGTTTTCTACGGTATGATGCTTTGATCCCGACTCATCAATATATGATGGATTGAATTTAATATCGTCCCTTGATTTAATGGACTCGGATTTTTCCACATTAGTTTTATAAGACATTTTCAAATCTAAATCTTGCATTGTGGATCCGCCTACTTCTGCACTTTGTTCAATAAATCGAATTTCTTGCTTTGGTTCAATGAGCTGAGCATCACCTCTTGACAACTTAGTAGATTTATTAATACTTGCAAGCGGACTATCTAATATGTTTTCAGCTACACAAAGTTCACTAGATCCGATTTCTTCTGTTGTTGTTTTGTTAATTGATTCGGAAACTTCGTTGGCTGATCCCATAGTTTTGTCATCCTTAATTAACAATTTGAATAAATCATTATCGTCCACACATTTCTCACTAGATTTGGATTCTTGTTTAGGTAATTCAATATAACCTATGCTAGATTTAATTTGCTCAATTTCACTAACATGAGGTTTCGTTAGAGAAGATTTGTTTGCAAATAGCGAAGATTCAGATACTTCAGTAGAAGAATTCTTTGGTTTCATTTGGTTTGTACATGATTCTACTAATTCCTCAGTTTTTTCCACAGATCCAGCTTTGGCCTTATGTGATTTATTATGTTTTACTACCTCAACAGATGAATTCAAAAATTGTGACTCTTCTAAACTTGTTTGACTAGATTCGATTGGTTTTATATTTTGTTCATCAGCTTTCAAATCTTCAGATAACAATTTAATAGGAGGAGGATTTTCAACATGCTGTTTTCTAGATACGCTAGGTTCTTCTCCAGATTTCATAGATGTAAAATCCAAATAAAATTCTGAAGAAATTTTATCACCCGAAACTGACATTGTTGACACAATTTCTTCTGGCGATAATTTCACTGAAACCGCAAAGCCATCGTCTGATTTTATGTGTGCATTCGATGTTAAGAATTGTTTCTCTTCGTTAGTAGATTTAGTTGACACTGTTTCGTTGTCATCTGTATTTACCTTCGTATGGATATCGTCACTCATGAGTAATTTTTTAGGTTCAATGCCTCCACTTTCAACCTTAGATGGCATCATACTACTGTCATGAGATTGGATGGATTTCACATCTTCTATTTTTGATTTTAAAGGAGTAATATCGTATTTACTTACACTCGTTGAGGGGGAATCTTCTACGTGTGCTGTAATACTTTTATATTTTACGGTTGAGGCTTTCTCTGTTACACCTGGGTCAATTTCTGTTTCGAAAATAACTGAGGAGGATGTGGATTCTGAAAGAGATACATGCACTAAATCGTTATCTGATGATTGTGAAACGCTAAGTGTATTTTCTGATGATGCCTCTGGCTCGGGCGTTTTTTCTTTCCTACTGATTGATGATATAGCAAGGTTTTCTTCTTCTTTTGAGCATTCTATATCTAAATGTCTCTTATTGAATGCAGATAGCGATTTTAAATCATCAGTAAATTCATAAACTGAGAACGTGTTATCGACTAAGGATGACTGTGGAGAACAAATGCCTTCACTGGCAACACTCGGAATAGAATCTGTTTTATGATCTAACGAAATAAGACTTTCGAAAGTTTCTCTTCTAGCTTCATCTACTAATGCATCTGAAGAATCTCTATGAGAAGATGGCAAAGACTCCGAAGTCATATAACTTGCAAAACCTGAATCCAAAGGTTGTGTTATTGAACTCATTGATTCCATTTCTCGATTTGTGTGTATATTATCTTCTTGTAAAACATTAATAGACAGTTGTGATGGGATACCACTTCTAAAAATACTTTGATTTTCATTGGATGCTTCAATACCTACATTACTGTCAAGACAGTAGTCATCGAAAGCATAATCATCACTAGACTTTTGTTCACCTAACGATAAAAGATTTACTGATTTTGGTTCATCACTTTCCGTTTCTTCTTTCTCGGTAATCATTTTGCACAAACTATGATCTACATCTGCTTCTATCCGAGTATCACACTGTGAATCAAAACTAGATTCTACTTCTGCAACATTTGCTGGATCCGAAAGCTTGTATAATACTACATCTTCCACAGTATTGTCAGAATGCTCGACTAAAATGGAAAATTGATTTTTATTTCCTTCATCAGTTTGTGTATCAATAGCTGTCTCCAACAACGTATCCCAAGTCTTGTCCAAATTAGTTACAGTACTAATTGTTTCAGTAATTTCAGTTAATTCTTTTTTCTTGTTTGCATTGCCCTTGTGAGTAATTTCAGAAGTAATAAAATACTTGTCTGTGGTTTCTTGATCAATATCCGTTTCTAACACAAAGCCAGAAATATTTTCGGGATAATCGTTTGATCTTTCCTGTCCTTCAGAATCTGCTGAGGTTTTCAAAAATTCAGCATCTATAGATTCTGAAATATATTTTTCATGTTCTTTTGACAGATGAGATTTTGAAATGGTTTCAGTTTTTGCAAATTTTATATAAGAAGGAATATTAGTATCAGTTTTAGTGGCATTATGAGATTCTTCGATCGAGCTGCCCTTCAATGTGGGGGAATTTTGGACCAGCCTTTCGCCCATTAATTCAACCCCTGATTTGCGAGTTTCTTTTGTGCTGGTTGTTTCGATCGATGCACCGTGAATAGATTTAATAGATGATTTCGGTTTAGTGTAGGGGGATTTATTATCTGACTTGGTTTGATCCTCTGTTGTAGTACAAATGTTAAGTGAGCTAGATGTGTTAGTTTCAAAGTCATCTGAAGCTGTCATTATGTTATCAAAATACTCAACTTTATCATTATCGATAAGTGAATCGATTTCTGAGACAAAAAACTGAGAAGTATGAGAAGCGCTCTCATCTTCTTTGGTATTATCCTTGCTAAAAGAGCTCTGAGAATCGACCAAATTATTTAATTTATCTGGGGATTTTAACACAGTTACATGGCTTCCTTGAGAAGTGTTACACTCCTGAATTGCTGAAGAAATAGACAAGGCTTCTTTTGCCACATATGAATTTCTTTTTTCAGAAGTAGATAGTGGTAATGACTCACTCTGGCATAAATTGCTATCCTCACGGCGTCGACAGTTCACTGTGGTAGACTCAGCAGGGGCATGAATAACTTGAGTAGTCACTGTCACAGACATGTGATCCTCCATGGAACTGTAACGCGTAAGAAGGGCCTGTTTTGAGATAAGCGAGTCAAATTCTTCCAAAGGAATACATTGTCTATCTGTCGCAGACCTCTCATTTTCTTTCTGCGACATGGTTTCTAATATATCCTCTTCTTTATCGGGAAAAATTGAATGCTTTACACCAACACATATTTCATGAAACGGATCACTTGGTGATTGCAATGAATCAATAGAAGACAAGCAATCTTGCAAAATATGAAGTTCTGTTTCTGTAGATGTGAATTTCTTTTGTAGAGATTGTATATTTGACGACGAGGAATCAAGCACAATATTGATATTTTCTGTCGATACGCTTTCCTTCTTGATATTAGATGCAACAGGTTTATGTTTGTAAATACTTCCATCCAGATTCCCAGGCTGATCGATAACTGGTGAAGAAGTTAAAGCTGCATCATGTGGGATATTTTCTACATTTTTATCGGGGCTGAAATCAGCTGTAGCCTCTGTAAATCTAGAAGATGTAACATTATTCCCTTCTGAGCCAGTATGACACTCTGATTGATCAACTTTTTTTAGCCGCTCGCATGCTACTGACGTATACTGCGCTGGTATCATACACTTGGCGACACTAAGTGGTGTGTCCACAGTTTTAGCTAACACTGATTCCACAACTACCGGCGACTTGTATTCCAGAGCTTTCAGTCCGATTGTAATTACACTGGAGGCCGCATTATTTTTGCCCAACATATCAATATCTTTCAAAGAAGTGGGTTCATTTATCAAATCCTGATTTTTAATACTTAAAAGTTCTTCTGTGGTTAGTGTGCCAACTTTAACTGTTGTAGAAGATGTTTCTCGTTTCTTTTTCAAACGATTATGCTTTTTTCTAGAGGAGTTTTCATCAGAAATTGTGTCTAACTTCATTTCGTCGTTATTCTTTTTAGACCCGCTAGCCATTCCTGATTCACGGCTCTTAGACTTCGGAATATCTCGATTTTCTTTTGTGGTATAATATTCCGGATCCTTCTCCAATTGTGAGGTTGATGGACTACTTATGAAAGCTTCGCCACGGCAATCAGTTGGCGAAGTACTCTCAGAAAGCATTGTTTTATTAGTAGATAATGTTTTGGAACTATCCTTAACTAGTTTTGTACTATCCTTTGAAATAGAATCTGGAAGACTTTCTTCCTTACATGCAGGTAAATTTTCGGGCAGCGACCTGTTGGAAGCAGGTCTTACAATTACCTCTTCGGTAGTTACATACACACGTGTGACTTTTTTACAAGAGGAAACAACACGAACAGTTCGATGAGAGTGTTTTGATAACACTTTTGGTGAACTAGTGTTTGACGCTGAGTCGTCTTGAGAATAGCAATGATGAGAGGGGGTATGGTGATGAGATCGCCGTGAACGCGTTGGAGGTGTATTTTCTACAGATGATGCTTGATCAGCACTTGTAGAAGCAATCAGAGATCGAGGATTAGCCGAAGAAGAATCATGGGGAATTGAAGTTGGATGGGTAAGCTTTCGTCGATGGTGGATCACATTTGGGGAGTCAGTTGGGGAACTACGCTGATTGTTATCAGGATGATATTCAGGCGGTATATTCACTGGTTTAGTGGAATGAAGTCGTGAATTAGAAGAAGGCGAATCGTCCTCATGCACACTACTCATTCGGTGACAGTCTGGAGTAGATGTGAAATGACGCGATCCTGGTTCAGGTGAAGAGGAGGGGGAATAGGAAGTAGTCCGTTTTCGTCGTCGTCGGAAACTATCTAAAGAATCATCACCAGAAAAACTCTCCGCACCGTCGTCCTGGCTAATACTGAGAGATCGGGGAGTACACATTAAATTACCGTCGCTACGCCGATTCGCTATTAAAACATGCATGGAGGGGGGTGACGTGACAGTCGAAGGAGGTTCACTACACGCTCTATCATTCTGGCGAGGGTAATGTAGGGCTGTCAAACTACCACGTTCTTCACTGCCACTTAAGGCTTCCACAGAGGCAGACATTATTCCTAGCGATGCTTCAGCCAAAATACCCAAGGTGCCCAGGCTACGGTGCTCATTGCGTTTCCGTGATCTTTCTTTAGCATAACGCCGGGGATGGATAAGTGCAGAAGCACGCTTTTTAATATTTTTAATCATCACTTCAGCAGAATTATCTGCTACATTGTCTGTACGTCTCGGCGTGGTTTCTGCGCGTACAGCTGTTTCCCTTAGTCTTGTCGCTCCCTCTCCTCCTACTACTCCTCGCTCGCTATTGATTTCCTGAATCGATTCCATAATTTTCGCTGGCGCGGTGGCGCTTAACAACTTACCCCCCTCCACTCCTCTTCCATTAGACGAAATAGAATCAATTCCACACTGCTTACTTTGAGACATCGTATTATTGGATGCAAACACTACTCTCTTAGTAGATCCGCTCCTATCAATATCGCCTCCCGCAATTTGTTTGCCTCCTGCCTTCCACCCTCCGCTTGTATCTCTCCCTCCCAATTGTTGAGCGGTGACAGATGGGTCGATTTGTACATCGCCGCAGAATCTGCCTGCACCGGCAGCTTTGGCACCAACCAGATTCGACATTCCTGAGGTGATACTCGCATTCATCGAGCCATAATCTGAAGAGAAGTCCTGAACGTTATCGCCTCCCCCGCGGTCTATGCTCGACTCTCCTGAGGCGGAATAGTCGCGACCGAGACGTTCTTCATTACCCAACCCCTCGAAACTTGTTGAGAAGGAGATGCTGCGTTTCTTACGCAGAGATTTGCTGTGAGGTGGAGGAGGAAATTCGAAATGCGTGCTGCGACCTCCGCTCAAGTGGTGTCCGTTCCTGGGCGAATATCGAGATGGGCTGTGGGCCTTGTCCAGACGGGGCTCCGATTTACCTGAATTAGGGAATTATGAAAGAATAGAACAGACTGTGATATTTGTAATGAAAAATAAAAAAATATTATGATTGAATTAGTAATAATAAATATATGTTGACAGTGCCTATATGTATATTGAAATCAATTATAGTATGATTTCTAATTTCAAAAATGGAAGAAATTTTGAAATTATTACAAACATTTTGTTTAAAAGGAAAGTTTAAATATGAAAAAGTTTCTTATCTGCTTATGGCTGGAGAGAAACAATTTTATTTATTTCAAATAATTTATTTTAATATATCAAATTAAAAGTTCTACATTGATATAACTTTAAGATTTAACAAATGGAACACCTGTTTAGAGGTAGTGCAATTAATTATTGAAATAAAATTTTAAAAAAATACAATTTGTTTGAGTTAACTTCAATAAAATTTAGTATAATTATTTAGTGAAAAGGATATTCATTATTAATTATATACTATTATTTACTATTAATAGATACAATATTATTAATTGAACAAATGAAATAAAAATTATTTAAAGCAATGGAACAATTAATCTAGACCAAAGTATAGATAGTAATTGAGTGATAATTAATTAAAATCTAATATAATAGTTTTTCAGTGAATCATACATGTACATACTCTAGACGACAATTGTTTTCGAAAATCCTGCTTTTACAAGTTATATGCGTTTCCGTTGAGTACAAATTCTTATTAAAAAATACTGATTTTAATTAATATTTGTAACAGTAAATCTTTATACACTTTTGCTTCAAAATATTATCCTATATGATAAATTCTAACATTAAAATAAGTTCATCAATCATTTTTTAGAATCAATATTTTGTTTTATCTTTTTGAGTTTAAAATTTATTCCACATTTAATATAATAAAATCAAAGTTTTTAAATATTTAGATTTGAAGATTTATTAGATAAATATTTATTCATAAATTATATTTTAAGCGTGATCTTCTAAAAACTCTGAAAGCTTTCGCGATAAATTGGGTTAAAGAAAATAAATGAAGTAACGGAAATAAATGATTAAAATATCTAATGTATTATGCAATACTCTTAAATGTATGTATCACTATATATACATTTAAATTTAAATTGTGAACCATATACAATTAGTACGTAGACTATTTTATTGCATGCAATACATATATAAATCTATAAAATACATATAAGTAGGTATATGTATAACATTTTCGGTACTTATTAAAAATTAATAATATTCCTTAGACCATATAGATAACACATATACATAAAAAATTATGAAAAACTATAAATTCAATTTAAATTGTGAATCATATACAATAAGTACCTACTTAGAATATTTTATTTCACTCAATACATATATAAATCTATAAAATACATATAAGTATATGTATAACATTTTCGGTACTTATTAAAAATTAATAATATTCCTTAGACTATAATATAGATAACACATATATACATTAAAAAAATTATGAAAAAAAAAAATTCAACAATACTCCGGAGATTTTGGCAAACATATATAAAAATAGATCTATATATTTTTATTAAAGTACAAGAACATAATTTTAACATTTTGTTGACTATGTGAGTCACAAAATTCCAAGACTAAGCTTGTATGACAACAGTGTTCTAAAATATGATCATAGATTTTTAAGCTGCACAAATTAAATAAATAAACTGATAAATAATAAATAAACTCCATGCGTAGAGTAGTTCTTATGTATACATATAAAAAAATATTTTAATGAATCGATGAGAAATAATAGTTGAAAATAAATAAACAAAACGTATGCATTGTGATCTCGTATAGCTTAAACTTATAAGTAGCAACAATGCGGGAACTTTAAGATATGTTGTGTCCATATTTGAACATATCATTTGACATAATGTAGGAGTGTACTTGTATTCTTTTGTGCCTCTATATAGAAGAATGCTTCGTGCGATAAGACTTCAATTGACCTATGTCACATAACTACATATTAAAAGTATAATATCTGACATATTGACTTTAAATCCAACAATTGCACCACTTTAAAATGAAATGAATTAATTATTAATAGCAAATTCCAATTTTTAAGAAATAATTCTTATCCCAAATTAAATAATTTAAACAAATGATACAATACAATATCTATAATATAATATAATATAATCATATAAATTAATCAGTATATACAAACTAAGTAATATATATATAATAAGTTTTGTATATATGTAAAGTAAAACAAATATCTATGAATATCATATCATATCATATTATATTATATTATATTATATTATATTATAAAGAAAAGATATGGAAATATTGAAATATTACATACATATTAAATTTAAAATATCGATATTTAAGTTAAAAATTGCAATAATAATAATCTCATATTTTAAAAAATTGTTTATTAATCTTATAGATATTGTGTTTAATAATTCAAATTTTGAATTTATGATATTCTTCGATTTAATTATCTTAATTGTTTTAAAGATAAACATTACATATATGTTTAACAAAATTAAAAAAAAACTACACGACAAAGTGAGGGATTATCTCATTCAATGCAATTCGGGTAATAGATTTTACAATGTATCTAAATAAAATGTAATGTGTCTGAGCTGAAATGTGCTTTAAAATCTATAAAATATATGGAAAATTCAAATGATGTACAATATGTCAATTTATATTATATTAAATTAATGTCAAATTATGTCTAAAATTAAATATATACAATTTATCAAAAATGGAAATTTTTACGAAAATTAGAGCAATTTCGTAGAAATCGCAGAATTCTTTAATATGGGAATATATTAAAATGTTAATATCTCATTTTGTTATTGGTTGTGCAATACAAAAACTACATATTTTTCAATCATAGGTTAGTAGCAATTCATTGAGCATAACAAACCTTTTGTGCTCAGACTTTTATTATTTTCAGAAGTTGCTCTGAATACTGATTAGATACATACTATTAGAAACAGAGCTTGAAAACTAGAGTAGGAAAAGAAAACAATATAAAAAATGTTTTTTCACCCGATAATGCAAAAGTCAGTAGTAGTCGTATTAGCATAAATGAAAGAGTGAAAGTTTTATTCTACGAAAATAAAATCTTCTGTTGCTAATCGTGCAAAGATATTAAAAGTCAGCAAGAAGACTTATAAAATTGATCGATTAATCAATATAAATATATACTTTTTATGCTAAATATGCATTTTTGTTATGGGCTATATGTAAGGTGGTTCGCAATTAAGTTCATTTATTGAAACATATTTAACAGTAATAGTTCGTAATTAAGTTCGTCTATTGAAACATATCTAACAGTAATAGTTCGTAATTAAATTTGTTTATTGAAACATATGTTTAACAGTTATATTTTATGTACAAATATAGTGTCCATAGTTTACCTACAAATAGTGTCCATCTGCGTCAATAATTCATTGCAGATATTGTGCTAGTTTTTTAAATTATTTATTCATCATTTGAGCAGTAAAAGTTGGATGTTGCTGTACCAAAAACTGTTATAGATCTTCTTCATTATTGAAATAAGGATCGTTTCTTCTCAATGATTCCAAGCGAGGAAAAACAAAACAGTCACACATGTTAGTGTCCGGTGAATATGGAGCCTACTTTATTAGATGAATATTCTTTTCAGCCATAAAATTAAGTGTTACTGCAGCAACGTGGGGCCTGTCGTTTTCCTGTACAAGAGCCATATTCTCCGTCTGGATATCCGCATGAATATCAAAATACTGACTCGTGTCTTTCAATTACTGAATGTATTTTGCAACAGTAATATTGACTTCGAAAATTTGTAAATAATGCATTCACTTCAATGTTACTTCCACAAAACTATAAATTTTTTTCTATTCTTCGTCTCTTGGCTGTTTGAAGGCGTTTCGTATCTCCATGTGCCCTCATCCATCAAACAATATCATTCCTTGGTAAAAGATAGACCATAAAAAATGTCTCATCCACAATGTTTAGGTTTCTCTTTACTATTCTCGATCTGAACGCCTGCAACATGGTTTCGCAACATTCCATTCTCTGCTGATAATTTCTTTTTGTTAATGTATGAGGAACCCATCTCGTTCTCATCCAAATCAACTCAAGATCCTCATTGAGAATACGATGCACCATTGTCTGTATCTAAATCCAGCATCTCACACAGACGTCTTTCCGATAACTTTTCTATGAATAGTGTTTAATGGTTTTTCTATTTAAAAATAACTGTTGATATTTTGATAGTTTTTAAATGAATATGTAATGAAGCACTATAAAAAGGCTATTTCTTTTGATATTTATCTTATATATCTTCTGACCATGTCTAGAGGCAAGTATACAATTAAATATGTTACGTATTTTGCTAGATTCATCATATCTTTCAAATAAAGTGTTAAAAAGTTTTTGTTAAGTTACAAGTACCTAAATATGCTGCAAAATATAATTTTAGATGTTTGAAATTTTAGTTTTATATTTCATATAGGTACATCTCTTAGGTACTGCAGTTAAAAGATATTTTCATTTGTTATTATATATTAGAATAAAATATGTTTTATCGCATACTATGTATGCATGATACATTACTGCAAACTACTTATAACACGATTTGTTATTAAATATATACATATATGTCATAGTCGTTTTGTATTTTATAGACTGTACATTATAGAATGCAGAATATTGTTAAATTCTATTTTATATGTACGAGTATATATCAAGTGATATATAATATATATTAGCATATATTATATAATTTTACATATTTATATAAGGAATAATAAATAGAGTATATATATATGTGTGTGTATAAACTAATTCAATGTATAGAATATAGAAGTAGTAATTTAAATATTTTGCAATCAAAATATCTCCTAATGATTTCGAGAACTCTTTTAATTTATTTGTATTTATGTATATATAAATTTTTTTATTTTTTTATTTATTAATATAATTCTTATAATTATTTATTACATATCAAAAATAAAAATAAAAGATGTTTTATAATTTATAAAACTACACTAATATTAAAATTAGATCATTAATATAAATTAGTAATATGTCTACAAAATATCTGACAAAAATTCACCCAAATAAATTCGTTAAGTATAGTAAAAATAATAATGTTGTAGTAAATAGGGCTCGAAAACGTCAATAGAACAATATTTATCTAAATATGCTAATATATAAATCGGCTTGTATGTGTGAAATATCGATTTGGATTTTAGAATATAATGTCTTGTTATAAATGTATACATGACTATGATTTGTATATTAATATGTATTAATCAATTTACACTTTGTATACCTTGTGGTAAATAATGTGCTAATCCAGTGTCAATAGGTATTATTAACGTGAATATGATAAGCCCAGGAATAAAAGTTGAAATATAATCATTTAAACATGGTAAGCTATTATAGATTATGTAATAATGTGTCACGTAGGAATTTTATATTATACACATTTATTCACCCACTAACAGTGGATTATTGTTTAATACCCAGTGATTTATTTTTCGTTATGTTAGGAGAAAATCATGTAACAGGAGAAAATCATTTAACAGGAGAAAATCGTTTAACAGGAGAAAATCGTTTAACAGGAATAAAGTGTGTGAATATCGTTTAGTGTGTGAATAAATTGTATTAACTACCTGTTATCCTATACTTAATTACAAACCCACCCTATAATTAACATTTAATCTATTCTCTATATATAATATCTGTCAATTATTAAATCTCTTCTAAAAAGGAAGGCTTCGTGGAAATTCTTCAAATCAAATCAAAATGGAATTCATTTAATATTTTCTTAAATTCATTTTTAACATATTCCATTAATAATGTACAGCATATAATATATTTCCCAACTTAAACAAACCACTTTGTTAACAAATTATAAAAATGCATTGTATTGTTTGCTTTATGATTTTGTTAATATGTTTTGTAATAAATCTAACCTATCACATACCTATCACATATCTATAAGTGCATGTATTATGTGTGGCATAATTTACAGTATAGCCACTTTTATATATATAGCTTTTGTTTGTGTTGAATAACTTGAATTATCTCGGTGTGATTTTAGTTTGTAATATTTATTTATTATACTTGTACATATAGCTATCTTTACTTTTTATTTATATACAATGCAAAACATTAAATTTTTTGTTATATAGCTCAAATTCTCAAACACAAAATACCTCCATGCATATACCTAATCACAGACATAGCCGGCTGTTAACTTTTGTTGAAATATTTCGATTAAAAGAAACACTTAACACAAAAAAACACCTGTTTTACTCATATTTTCACAGTGTACATTTTTATAAATTTCTATATTATTTCACATTATTATAGGTAGATATGTATATTCTTAGTATTGTATCATGCTATATTTATATATATAACTGATAAAAAAAGAGTTTATTGTCAATTGATGAAGAAGATAACGAAGCAAGTGTGTTCTTATTGAAATAATAGTTTACCCTATCCATCCGTACCGCGTTCAATTGGGTATCCATATCCCAGGGGAAGCTCAGATACTCCCCCCCCCCCTAAATTAATAAATTTTGAAATAGAGTAAAGTTTTTAAACTTTGAACTTAGCTATAAAGAAAGATATTTTCTGACTTATTTTATTAAACAAAAATTGATGAAACAAATTTTTTATAAAAACAGGTAAAATATGTTTCGAATTAAACGCTGTGAGACATTAGTTCATTTTTAAAGAAATATAAATATCTGTTTGATTTTAATCGATAATTTAGATATAATTCAACGTAGTAATCATATAATCATTTTACACATTCAGAAGTGCACATCCAGAGAAATATTAAATATTTGTATTAAATAAAATAAATCTTTATTCAAGCAATTTTAGAATATCTACGTATGTTGCATGTAAAATTTAATTAATCACATTGCTATCTAAACATGGTTTTACATTGTTGTAATTTTTTAGAGTGTTTTTGGCAAAACCTTTCAAGTCATTTAATGAAAGTATTAAGTTGCATTCAGCAGCGATAAGAGTCATATATTGTATAGCTCTATTTTTATTATTACTATATTGTCGTAATTAATCTAATAACACTCGAGTTAAGTGAATTACACGAAAATAAGCGATACTACCCGTAGGTATGTTTCGTAAATTATTTTGTAAACATTTAAATAGATTATATAGGGGGAAAGTGTTGTATACAAATAGCATCATGGTAAAACTAAGTATATGGACAATAGTAAAATTATAATTGACAAATTAAAATTAAAACTAAAAAATATGTAATAAAAGTTGTAATTTATTGGGTGTAAATTCAAATTCAGAATATCTATAAATGAAAAAATTTAACAAATATATATACGTACAGTTTTATTAATACAGAATAAAATCTGACATAAATGGATAGATGAGAAACATCGGAAATATCAAAACAAGCCTTAGAAATAACAAACTATTAAACAATGTGTACTATGAATATTGAAAACAAATGTAAATAGACAGATCCGCAATTCTTAATAAATATCTAAACTGTAAATTATTATCTCTAGCAATTAGTTATATCATATAATATATCTGTAACTTTTTTTATAGCAAGTATAGTGTTACATATTATTGATTTAAGCAACCAATTTATTAACTATTAACATTTAATATATAAAACTTCTGTCCAAATTTGAAATAATTACATTCCTTCAAAAAACGATTTCATATTGTAGTGTAAAAGCGTAATACATCGATAAAAAAAAAAATCTGTATTATGAAGCTCTGTCTATCATTACTCATTGGGGGTTATACAGCTTCTATTACATTGATTTCACCTTATTCAATGGGCACAAAAAGTAAGTTCAGAATCCCAGAGTGATTGGCATTTGAGACCTTTACAGCATTGACCAACTTCCAGAGTACAAATTTTGCCGGCAGTACTGCAGGCTGAAAATTAAAACCGAACATATTGGATAATATTTTAACGAAACTTCTGAAATCTAGACTCTAATATTAAACTATCAAATATTTGCCCCATATGCCGTACATATATGACGGTATATAATTCTAACTTACGTTGTTTGTCTCTTCAATGCTTTTGATATAAAGAAAAACAGGCTTTGGGGAGACAACATAAAATATTAGATGCTAGCCCCCCCCCGTTTTCCCGTGCACGTAACGGGGCACTTTGTGTGAATAAAACAACAACAAAAAAAGATTTAATTAATCCACTGAATACATAAATCTTTCGAAAGATGTATACAGTCTTCTCGGTGACAATATCGATTATTTCAACGAGAGGGTGTAAAAAATGAGACGCATAAAATGTGTCTGAACTTGCGGGAACTGCAACCTCAAATTCCGAGGCGCTTTGTTTGAAACCCAGAAAAACATTGTCCCTGCTGCATCTCTTGAAGAATACTACAAAAGGGTTCTAACTATTCCATTCCTGGGTCATATGATTCAATAAATGAATGACGGCTTTGGTGCAAATCATGACATTGTTTTGTCACTGACGAAAATTCGTACTTCAATAATAAATGCTAGAGGTGTACTTCCTTCCCCGCAGTAGAAATTTAGGAACTTGTCAAATTCTTTAAGGATGACTTACCTTTACCCGCTGTAACAGAAGAAGAATTGTTAATGTGGAAAATGCGTTGGTGTGAAAAGTCTGATCTTCCTAAGACTGCTGCAAAAACTTGTAAAGTAATGAAACAAGTTAATCTTTCAGAATGTTTTGTAATTGCTTCAGATTATAATCTGCACTATTCCCGTCACGTCATGTGAATCCGAAAGGTCTTTTAGTACACTGAAGAGAGACTTAAAAGCTATACATGAACAACGACGGGACAAGATCGTCTTAATGGACTAGCCCTAATGCCCATTCACAGGGATTTTCAATACAATATGGAAGACATCATCAATAAATTCGGAAGGCACCATCCGAGAAAAATGGAACTTCTTGACATTCAAGTGTAATTTGAATTTACTTAATGACTTACTTACTTTGTATTTACTTATGTCGTACTGCACTCACAGCCATTCATAAGTCTGTGTTCGAACCCCTATCTATAGTAAATGTATGCAAATGGTGCTTTACAATTAATAATATTACAGTACGTACCTAAATTTTGTTTTATCTAACTGCAACCCCACTTTGTGAAAATCCTGTACCAGCCCCTGAACACTGACATACTAAGAGATATTTATTTCATTATAGTTCAGATTATAATCCAGCATTTCCTACTGTACTATTCATTACATAAACTTGTTTAGTATGTCACTTTTAAAGGCAAATATTAAATTAAATTTGATTAAAAGTTGTGCTCATGTATTTGTATTTAGCGAGTTATTTTAATGTTATTATTATATATCTATTTATTTATTATATAGCATATAGATCATGCAATTATCTGACCTGATATATATTATGCCTCTCAGTTGTAAAGTTGCATTCGAATTAAATAGCTACAAATAAAATGATTTTCTACGGCAAAATGTAAAATGTATGAATTTTAATATTTTACAGCTCTATAATATTTTAGATATTATTTTGTTGTTTTTATCGTTCACTTGTTTATATATTAGTTAGTAGTATATGGGGAATACTCAATAAAAGTTAAAGTGCATTAAATATTACAGAAAGGTGGACGATTGTTTCATGTTTCATGTTTCAATCAAACATCTTTCAGAATTTATTATTTTGAAATACGATTACACTTATTTCAAATTCTAATTAAAATATTATTTTTATAAACGTCTTTGCGACAACGTTTAAATACTCTTAATTGGAAAATATTTGATTTAGTTGCCAACTTACGCAATTTTCGTATGACATGCCGACGGAGTTGGATGTTTGTAAATGGCGCAGAAAGATTGCGTACAACTCTATTTACAACAAAAGTATATAAACTGCAGCCTTTAGTAATATTTACTCGGTGGGTTCTGTGAATAATGATGCATCAAGAAATGCATCAAGATATATATATATTTAAGTCTTTAATTCACCCAGCGCATATTTTTGTTCTCCGCATGAAAATATGTCGTACATTTTAATAATATAACAGCACGTCAAATTCTATGTATGTATTTATTTGTAAGTATTTGTATATGTATTAATTTATTGATAATTAAGTATTATAAATACTTTGATGTATACTCCGCCTCCATGCTTTCTCAATATATTATCGATCTTTAAATAAGATTTGCTTATTATCACAACGCTAAATATATCTTTATATTATAATACGTTTAAAACAAGTTGCTGTTTTGTTTTTCCAATAACATGTCTATAATATAAAAGACTTTTCAATAACTTAATTTGATGTTTCTCGTAAAGTCACATTTAGAAAATGTCAAGCTTTAGAATATTTAATAACAAAATGTAGTCAATATGTATATACTACTTTTATAAAAATCATTTCAAATAATATGTATTGAACAATTAATACCTCGTTAAAATAGTTCAAAACACTTAAAAGCAAACTATTTATTCAAGTGTCAAAGTGTCAAAATTGCTGTCAGTTTTTATTATTGAAATACCTATCAATGTAAATGGGCATATATACAGATTATAATTCCCATTTGTATTATTGCATTTGGTAATCCTATTTAGTCCATGAATGCAAAAATGAATAATTATAGAACAATTAGACATGCTTAGCATAAATTTATAATTGAGATAATATAATTTTGACATTAGGCACTTTAATTAAATTAACTAATTAATGCCATTTAAATATTAACTGTCTAACATTTAATTTAGTATTTAATTCATGTTATTGGTATATAACACTGTCGAATTATTAAAATGTCTGTAATTGATATTTATTTTTTAGTTAATAAACAAATGTGTACACTAATATTTATATAATTACAATTAGCGCGTATTCTAACCATTATTTATCGGGGCAAGGTTGAATAATTTATTGATCATATTTAACTTACTGAAGTCATCCACTACTCCATATGTTCCCATTATGTGTATCAGAATAATACAACAAGTTAGTGTAATGAGTAAAATCCTACTGATTATTCTAAAAGTCATCGACTCAAAACGAATATGCTAAAATGTTGAAAAAAACTATGTTGAATGTCTGGCTCATGTAGAGTAATATGCAGCGATTTCAATCAATACAGTCAGCTGATATGCAAGAGCTGTTTATGTAGCAAACGTAAATTCGTGAAACCTAGAGACAAAATCAATAACCCCCTTATAATTGCGTAAAAGTAAAAATCAATTAGATTTAATTGGCAAAAGAAATCAGCTGATATTCCAACAGATGTACTTTTCTAAATTTTTTCTAAATTTAGGCCGTTTTTAATACTAATCTATGTATATTGCATGTTTCTGGATGACTTTAGTAAATTAACGCCACCACATAATCAATTAGAAGGTTTTATGAAGATCACATGCATATTAATATATTATTTATTGCATATTGAAACTTTGTACACGTTGTAAATTGAACTGAAATTATTACTTTTGTTAATATTTCCTTGCCAGCTATCTAAAAACGAAACGGAAACTTCGAATACAATAAATGGATAGTAACCGTATATTGTCCCTGTAGGGAAACAAATAAGAAACAGAGTCTTGAGATCATAATCATGATCAAAAGAGAGGAAAAACCAAGAATAAAAGACTTGTTTATTAATCTACTCTTTTTATAGAAGTTTTTTATTTTTGCTTTTCATCCTTTTGACCATGAGATACATCGAAAGCTTGGTCCCGTATTATTTAATACATTTATTTCAATACATTCTCGCGATAAGCATGATTTTGAATAAAAATGTACTAAATAGCCATAACACGCACATAACTTATGTATATTGTTAGTGCTCCGAAAAATACTTATAAACCATGTCTAAATGGGAAATAATTTCATTTCGATATAATATTGAAGAAAATATGGCGTAATTAGCAAAGTATAGCATGATTAATTCTAAAAATAAATGTTCATTGTATATTTATATAAATTATAGAAGGTTCCATGTTCAATATTTATTCTATAGTGATATATTTTGATATATTTGTTTTATCGGCTATAGAGTAAAATATTAAAGCAGCAATTCATTTATTTTTATCGAAAATCAAAAATCTGATATATATATTATAATATATAAGTATAATTTTGCGTCATCAAAATAAAATAAAATAAATCGATATTTATATTACAACTGAATATTATAGGAGATAAGTAAAACATATTTGAATGTATATATTACTATTTATATTTCCATAAATAACTTAATGACTCGATATTAATAACTAATTATTAATTACGTTAATTAACAGTACTAAAAGCATGGTAACACTGCCACAAATGAAATAGCTAATACCTACCTAAACTTACTTACATAATTAAAGTTATACTGACTATGTTTACATATTAAACAGCATATTTATAGAGTTATATAACGTCTATATATGTATACATATAAATATAAATATACACAAGTTTATCATGGTGCGCCGGCGTTATTAATAATTTTGGAATGTCAAACGTATTCATTGTTCGGCGATCATCAAGAAAACTATGCATATAGCTATTTAATACTATATTAAGAAATGTGTGCTATTACACAATGTAATGCTAAAAAGGGGGAGGATGTGGAGGGGGGTGGGTGGTATTCAAACAGTAGACAAATACACCATAGCGTTTGTGTATATAATCATAAACCTATCAGTCGTATACACCTCTGAACCATGATTGGCTTATGATAGATACAATGCTAAGATAAAGACATCTGTGGCTTACATATGTTATGTATACATATATACGTAAGCACCCAAATGCGACGACGCTATACTCTGCTAGGTTTGTTTACGCCACTGACTGTACTACCACACATCTTCCGCTGATCAACTTCTAAATGTATTTGAAAACCGTGATTTAAAACCCAGGACAACGAGGCTGCTGTGTTGTTTATAGTGCCCGGTTCATACCCGTCAACTTGAAGTGATTCCAAAAGTTGATATTTACTTACTCATTTACTATATAGTAATTTCTAGTGAGAAGTATATGGATCTGTACTAGAGAATCAGGAAGTGAAATATTGTATTGTACTTTCTTGTTTTAGCTAATTAACTACTTGTGTATACTTTTAAAATGGATTCTGAAGATGCAGTTATCGACAACAATTCTACGGAAGCTTGCTTATCAACTAAAGATGATGGAATTACTGTCCGGATGCGTTCAACGGATGCTCAAAAGTCGGTTTCTGATTTAAACAGCAATGAGACAGGCAAAGTGGCAGAGTTGTCAGAGACGGGCGGGGACATCTTGGAGGTGCAAGTCAATCCGCGAACCAGTGTTATAGAAGTAATGGCGACGTACAACAAATCTAATGGGGAAGAGGAAAGGGTCAAAAAGGATTCAAGCAGCGACGAAGACGAAGTAGAGGACAATTCAAAGGCCTCGGGTGTTCGTATCAACGTCAAGGAGGTGCGAGTCATCGGCGAAGACGGAGGAGGGGAGTGGTTTGAAGACGAGGACACTCCGGACGAGGAGTCGACAACGGATCCCGAGGAAGAAGATCCCTTTGAGAGTGACGAAGATTGTGTAGGCGAGGACATCAAGGTCTACCGGTTGACGAAGGAGAATACAGTGAAGAACTCGCTTGTGCTGAGCTACACCTGTCTCCAGGAGGATGGTCCCCTCTTTCCAGGGAGTCGTTCTGGTGGCGATGAGAATGGAGTGGGGGCCTCGGGAGCAATTGTGCGCCTCTGCTCAAGTGAGGAAGAGACCGACTCGCACTCGGATTCGGAGTACACCACTGGTGAAACAGCGACTGTGCCGGAGGAGGAGGAGGAGGAGGAGGCGACAGGGGAGGAAGGAGGGTCATCGGGGGGACCCCAACTACCTTTGACAGCCGCTGTTGGGGAAATTGATTCCCCTGCAGGAGTTGAGGTCAACAACAAAGGACCCATAGAGGAGGAGACGAAGGAGGGACCGAAACCCAAACGGTCAGGACCAGTGCGACCACCGCCCCCTATTGTTCTGCCCCCTGTGCCAAAACTCCGCAAATCCCTGTCCAACCGAATGCCAGTAGGTGCCCCACTCCCCACCTCCCCGCTGGCCTCACCTTCGTCTCACAAGACACCCGAATCAAGTTCTGCTGGTGAGTCTGTTCCAGCACTCACTCCTACCAAGGTAGAAGAACCCTCGGGGGGCAAGAAAGTGAAAAAATCTTCCAAACAGCCCGCTGACGAGTCCACTCCATCTGGGCCGGGGAAGGTGAAATCGAAGAAGCCCTTGAGTCACGCGTTCTCCGGCTTCAAGAAGAAGCTCTCTAAGAAGAACTCGACTAAGGAGGTGACGCGCATATCTGCGGTAGAGGGGAGTGTGATTGTACCCGAGGAGGGGCAGCGAGTCACAACCGAGTTGGCTGGAGGGGAGCAGCTGCATGTTGTGGAGAACAACTCAGACTCTGATGCGAAGTCGTTTTTGGAGCTACCGGTGATGCCAATCAATGGCCAACAGGTAGGCTGTCTTCATATTTTCAGTCATCCCGTAATCATATAGGAATTTTTTGAAACACTAGAGTGTCCGGTTTTATATTTATACTTGACATTACGATTTTGTGGTCTTATATAAATGTTTTCTGTAATTTTTCTGTTATAGTTACTATATTTTTCGAAAAATATTTTAAACAGTTTTTACAACTAAATATATGTAGATAAGAAAGTTATAATTTGGGAATTAATTTAAATAAATATTTATGATAGTATATACCTACTAGTATTGTCGATAATTAATTTATATTCAATTTAGGCAATAATAACGTTATCGCCAATTATCTGTTGTAGTTATAATTCATCATCATTAAATTGTACATGTTTATACGCTGTTCATATATACAGACAATTTGGCACAGTAAAGTGCTTATATAGGTATTTTGTATATTCAGCTTACTTGTAGTTTAAAAATATGATACTAAATTATCAATATAAAAGCAATAAATTATTATTTCTCTAGAATACATATTATACATATAGGTATAGCTGTATCATTGCACATATTGTGAGTTGCGCTTTCTATTTAGAATAGTTTTATAACCTTCTGTGGTCATACTCTATATATACTATTAACACAGGTGGCATAATATATGCATTTTGTAAACAGTAATGTTCTGGTATTACTTAATCCTAATATTAAACCAAGAGACAAACCTTCATATTTTATTGCATTTTAGTAATCGATATTTCTAAGAGTAGATTATACATACATTGGTACGAGTAGGTACAACCAACTTGTTGATTATCGATATATTGGTAAACTCTATCTATCCATAAAGTCAAAAATCTAGGTCGAATATTGTGGAAACTATTTGCAATAAATCTTCCTTCATAGAATGTATCGCTCAGTTACCTAAATATCGTTATGATTTATAAACCAGTTATAGTTTATAATATGTTTTTATTTTAAGTCTCAGTATATCTATTTAAGTATAAATTCCTTCGTGGGAAAGATGTAGGTATATATATTTAAATTTAAGCAGATGTTCCTATACAGTAGTTACAAGTTCTATTATATAGATATATTTATCTAATTGTTATATATACATACAAATAATTCTATTAAAATGTTACTATACGAATGGAATATGTCAAATTCTTCAACTTAAATGCTTTAAACTTATTCTTTTGAATGGTTACATTGGCGGCAGTTTATTCTCATTGCTCATTGGTTAATTTATCACCTGAAGGTCGGTGAAGAAAACACAATCCTAACCGCCACTGATGGCAAAGACGTCAATCGCCTTCACCCATACCTAACTAAATGCGTAGATGACCGAGTCTATTTTCAATTCTAACGACACAAACTATGCGTAGGCCGACAGACATCGTCCATTTGAAACGTATATTTTTTAATATTGTATAATATTGGTAACCAGATAATCAATAACCAGAACAAAATTGATATCCTAAATACTAAGAGTTTTAAACATTTTAAATAATAATGTATATCATAGTTTTGTATTATAATAATATAGAACATAAATTTGTAGTTTCAACTGGATGTTTAGAAATAGGTATACATATAAATTGACGGAAATATGTAAATTACAAACCTTCCTCACCGATATTCAAACACAAATCACCACTCGAGGTTTCATCATTCATAGATTTACTATATATATGTATATAAGAAAATATAGTATTTGCTTATGTATAGATTATTATTACTAGTTAAAACTACTTCAGATGAAAATTTTAACGCGTAATTGTTCTGAGAAAATGAATATATCAAAAGAGTCAAAAAGTACAATTTTAGTATTAAACATTATCAGCTAATTCATATTAAAAAAAAATAGTGGATGTCAAAGAAGCAAAACATGTCAAAAGTCATCGAGTTATGTTACTATTCAACATTTTTTACAAGCGTCCAATATATATATATTGTATAATCATTACTAAAATATTGATTAATACTTTGGCTGCTTATCTAAAAGGTTAACAATGTGCGTTCTACTCCGACAACTTCAATGTCAGTGTCAAGATGCATCTTGTTGATCTTGACAGCGTAGAAAATAGTCTTGTCATTGTCAGCTCGTAACCGTAATGTTTCCAAAAATCAGCTAGATCCAGTTTTATTTTCAATGATATGCAGTCTCATCAAAGTTGGATAATGACTCGTTTATAGATAGTTTAATTTTTGTACGAGTATATTTGTGATATTTTCGTATATATAAACACAACAATGCTGACAAATGAATTATATTACTTATATCTATATAGAAATTAATAAATACCAACATATATATTTGAGTATAATAATATTTTGAAACCGAATGATGAGTCGATGCATGTATTTATATAATAATTGTCTTGATATTGATAAATAATCTAATTTCGCTTCAATTGTTAAATAGGCTTATAATGTACTTTGATGGTATATATTTGAGGTTTTGGTATACACTAAAAAACCTTTGTAGGCATATATATCTATGAAAACTGCGTTGTATTGCTGACGTACGCAACATTGAAGTATCTAATCCAATCGTTTTATTTATAATTACATCTATAGTTATATTAGTGGCATGGTTTTATTTATATACTTAAATAAACACAAACGGTTATATTTCTCAAAATAGTATATATTTATACATACATGAAACACATACCGTGTTTATAAACTATAATTCAAATAAATACACCATGAGAATAATCTGGATGGCATTTTAAGATAGCATTGTACGTTATCATAAATCTAGTGTTACAAGATTTCCTTCTTAATATATTATGGAAGATTGAAACACACGTTAAGTGATAAAATAGGTTCCACAAAATTCTCTTATATATATATATGTGTATATATATTCAAGGATTGCCAGCCGTGTGATTTAAAATGCACACCAGCTGACAATTGCATCTCTCTATATCTAAACATTCAAATTTCGAGGTTTTCGTAAGAAATATTAGATAAATATTTCTGTAGCTTTTATAGAATACATTCTTTTGTTCCTTCAAGATAACCTTTTGTTGCAATTCTTTTATCCAATCGCCAAATTAAGATGAATTTGGGTATCAAGGTTGTTTATCTGTTTCTGGGAATCAGTTACTATATATACTATACATATTATATTGTATTGCTAACCTTTCGCGGTAAAATCAGTCAGTGTAACCTGATTCTTAATATTTTTAATTGCGGGCTTCAATTTACATAATTAATTAGTAGCAAGCTAAGGCAAACGTGTACCAATAAAGACGTAGGTAGATGTTCCTACAGCGAGTGTGTGTCATCGGTGAGTATAAATTTAACTTCAACTAGAGTAATATTATATAAAGACGAACCCGTATTTTAATATGTGTTTAGGTATATACTATAGTATTTAATGTGCATTCGAAGTCTCGATATGATTGTAAATACTACATGCTTCGCCACTTTCGTATGGCATGGAAGATCCATTGCTTTGTATTTTGTCAATCTGGTAAAACGATTCGAAAAAGGAATATGAATATTTCCTGAATATACATAATATGTTTTAATCTAATCTTATTGATAAAGAAAATAGATTATGATTTATTGGAATTTACATTTGGTGCATAAAAATCCTGTAACAAACTAGGTTATTTAATTTTTAATAATCAAAATCCTACTACTCAACCAACTTACGTTTTAGTTAATAATTTGTAGTCCCATTTTACATAGCTAAATATATATTATGATAATCCAATTGGCTCTAATATATAGTCAAAGATAAAATTAAGTATATAAAATTAAAAATGAAGGAAATAAGCGTTCTTGTTCAAGAAACACTTCGGACTTTAAAATAATTGTTCAACTTGAAACATAACTACTGAAAACTATTGTTTTACTGAAAATTTGTGGAAAATTGAAAATGTTTGTTTAACATTTGTTAAAAGTTGTTTTTTTGATAATATTAAAAAAATCATTTAGAGACATTTTTTGAAATGGCATTTTTCTCATTGCGTCAAAGCGTATATATATTGCAGATAATATAATCTTTTCCGTTATATTAATAACCCAATAGTCATATATACTTTAGCGTCGAATAAGCTACAACTTACGTTTCACTTCATTGATAAATGAGGCTGTCTGGTTGTCATATCTAAAATTATTAAAAATCGACCGTGGGAAAAAAAACTGAGTTTCAATTTGTGGGGAAAAATGCGTGGACGTTATTTATGGAATTTTGAATATTAATTGTTTGAATGTTAGATTCAAGCTTTACTGTACGTAATTCAAATAGAATCCTCCGATATAATATCGCATTCTTAGCTATTTTCATGAGGTTCGCTCGGGTTGACCAACAAAACTGAGGGAGGATAAAGTCCATTTCCTCCCGAGTGAATGAAGCTTTTCATTTTATTTTATTTTTATTTTATTGACTGATTTTATTTATTTCATTCCATGTAAAGCGTCCAATATAGCGGTGATTAAGTTTTGTGTACGCTTAAAATTTGCATTATATTGGTGAGCCTCTCTTAATCAATTAATTAACCATTTAATCAATTTTATTG